>PVLC010003406.1:0-15645 GCA_004027655.1 Graphiurus murinus
TCTCTCCCTCCCTCCCTCCCACCTCGCCTTCTCCAGCAGTAGCCTTCTTAATGTAGTTTAATGGCTGTACACAGAAAGCCAGGCAGAGGAGCACTTCTCAGTGACTGTGGTCGGACCATGACCTAGCTGACCATGAACTTGGAAGGGCTTGAAATGATAGCAGTTCTGATCGTCATTGTGCTTTTTGTTAAATTGTTGGAACAGTTTGGGCTGATTGAAGCAGGTTTAGAAGGTAAGGGAGTGCTTTTTAGTGACTTCTAAAAATTATCTGTTTTGCAATAAAGAATTTCTTTAAGTGAATGAAAAAGGCACCTGACATTAGATCAGAGGAATGGTACTCTGGGTGGATGTAAAGACCAGCAGTTTTTTTCAGTGCAAGGAAGATTAATAAAATAAACTTTTTTGCAAGTTGCAGTAATGTTGTCACAGCAAAAGAACCTTAAAACTGTAAGAAACACTTTGAATCAAAATGTTAGAACCAAACTCAGGAAATTAAGGGTTTATAATGAAATGTCTGGTTATATTGAGATCATTTAGCCCATATGGATGTAAGATTTTGTACATAATATCCCTTTTTATTATCTCAACAATTTTTACTTGGATATGTTGTCAGGTGTACTTGCTTCTTTCTATGTGCATCCATTCATCAAACAAAAATGAATGTACATTTACAATTTCTTATGTTTTAAGATTGGAGTCTAAACTGGCAAGATTTCCATAAGGGTGTCTGGAGAAATGTTTTATAATATCTGTTTTATATTCTAACGAAGAGTATAAGGGCAACAGTCTCCAACTCCTGTGACAGAGTTAAAATAGATCCCAAATAGCCAATTGTTTTTCAAGTGTTGCTGTTTATTTTCACTTCTTATTAATCATCCCTCCCTTTTAAAAATAAGGCATGCCCTTGCCTGTATCTTGTCCTGAATTAAATGTTTCTCTGAGTAGATTTAGGCTATTGTTTTCTTACTACTCAGAACACACTCGAGAGTATGTTTGTGTTCAGCCAGCCATCGTTTCTGTAAAGTTGGCAGTACAGTTTTCAAAAGCATCTCCAGATGATGTTTGACGTAGTTATGTTTTGATATCCTTCTTGCTTCAAATTTCAAACTTGAAAAAAAAAATTAAATCATCAATGCGTTTGGTTCCACAACTAATCTAGTCCTCCAGAGGACGGCTGTCACAATGTGACATGAATCTGATTGCTTTTACAAATAGCAAACATCAAATTAAAGTAAGTGTGTCACTCTGATGTAGGTTACCAGAAACCTACATTTATAACTCATTGCAAGGAGGGGGAGGAGGGTGGTGGAAAGCAGAGTTCTGTAAAGTAATTCTAAAAGAAGTTTGCAGAATGCATTCTGCAGCCTTCTCAGATGGAAACCTTTGCTTTGTAATTATGAAAAGATGATGAATTCTAACTTTATGGATATGGTGTTTGCTCTTTAACATTGACTTTGTCTTGTATGTTATTCTGAAATCAGTAAATTGGTTTGATTTCATTACTGTGTGTTATTTGACCTGATGAATGTGGTTGGGATGTCCCATTTTAATTTACTGGTTTGTATTCTCTTTGAGACTTCCAGCGCATGACCCTATGAAGGGACTTGTATCTTATTTCTTGGAGCATGTGTAGTCACTCTTTAAACTTATATGCTGAGGGCGTTTACTCTGGATTTTGCCATGACATCTACTCTAGAATTGGTCTTGTTTGTTTTTGTAGCACAAACATCACTCTCCCAAATGAGAACTTGTGTTTCCTTCTTCTGAGGAGTGCTAATGTTTATGAAAGTATTTATTGCTCCTTTTTTCTCATTACTTACATTCAGAACTGTACTGGTTTGTGTATTTCCTTATATTTTACATTTTGCAAATATTAACATTTCCCAGGGCCACTTTGTACTAATATTATGCATAGAGTGTGCTCTATCCTACACTTCAAAATAAATCCATATCTGACTTGCAGTGTTTTTGAGGAAATATTTTAAATGTAAAATTGTGATAACCATAGTAAGGAGGAATTATCCTTAATGTGTAAAAGTTGGCAGAAGCAAAGGGCAATAGTGTCTCTCCATTCTGAAGTCTGGGTATGACATATTTCAAAGTGATTTTGAGCGTCAGAAAACCTTCAAAGCAACATTTAAGGTGGCTGTATTATTTTTGCTGGAGATATAATGTAAATGAAGAAATGTATATATATCAATGCAAACAGTTAATGTGCACACTATAAAGTTATAGTCTGATTTTAGTTAGGGAATACGATAAACAATATTTAAGATTAAAATAGCATCGTCTTAGATTTTCTGAAACTTCTTAGGAAAAACGGTTCATACTGATGGTCATTCCATTCAGATTTATTTTTCAGAAGGAGATCCTTTTCCTTTATTTTATATGTCTGAATTGAAGAGAAAATGATTTCCTCTACCTTTCTCATTGCTGTCTGCTGAAGTTTCTATGAAAAATTTGAGTATTAAGTAGAGAAACTTGAACCTAGGTTAAAGCCTAATGAATATGATTTGGAATGTTTTTCCTAAATGATTAAACCTATTCATCTCACTTTATGACTGTTTTGTAATATAGGCATCACTCACAATGTAGGTTTTTTTTTTTTCTTTTTTGTATTATTATATATGCAATCTACCTTGTGTTCTTATGAAGGGTATACATGATTCAACATTTACATGTTGTAGTTATTATCTTCCTTTGAATATGTATAGAATAAATGTGCTTCAAAATAAATTGGTAATGTGAAAGTCTGAAGTATCTAGATTTGCGTGTGACTGAGTGCTTTGAGTTCCTGTTCTTTGCAGAAGACCGGGTATGGGGTTCTTGGGGACTTCTCTTTCACTCCATGTATGATATGCATAAACACATCATGCCACACATTAACCCACATTAGATATTTACAAACTAAAAGATTTATTTGTACCAAGCAGGTGACATTGTTTCACTTGAGAAAATAAAATAGTAGTACAGATTCCTATGCCTTCTCTGACATTCTGCTTTCTAACCTTGGATAAGTCACTTAGTCTTTAGTTGTGTAAAATGAGAAAACCAAAAAAAAAAAAAAAAAAATGAGAAAACTAGACTAGATAATCTCCATGGAACTTTCCATTTCATAGATTCTACGAGTCTACCAGGTAATTAAAATTTGATGATTTATGTAAACCATATTCTTTCTCATGAAGAAGGTATCCATGGCCTACTTCAGATATGTAGTGCAGCTCTTACACCAAAGCTCCTCTCCTTCAGTGGGTTAATTCATACCTCAGGGAAATATCCATTGTATTTCAAGAGAATAGAGAAATGTCCTTTCTTTTAGCTTCAGAATTTGACATTTGCTATTTCAGGAATACGTGTGATTTAATTTCTCAAAACTTAGAATCTCAGTAACAAATAAGCACGTCATATTATTATCTAGTAACTTTATTGTTCTGTAATTTAGCTATCCTTCACTAAAGCCTTCTTTTTAAGAAAAATAACCTTAACCCCAGGTCATTAGGCATGCATATATTAGTGTCAACTTGAGCAAAGTTTTAAGGATAACTCACAATGTTGGCAGCCAGTATTTTGAATTCATGGGTCCTCTCTACTTAATGGGTAGTTTAAGAAGCTCCTGAGTTATGACCATTTGGATATACCTAAACCTGTACCACAACAAATCACCTCTTTTCCAGTTATAGAAATGCAAGTGGTTTTCTGTAAACGCATTCCAGAGAAAAATTGAATAAAAATTTTAATAGCAAAGCTATTTCATTATCTCCATATACAACACTAGGCTGTGAAAATATATACTTTTCATCCATATATATATATATATACATATATATATATGTATATATATATATATGGATCTATTAAATTATATTGAAGTAGTAACTGCTTGAAGAAAGAACCATCCTATCAAACTAAGTGAAAAGCAAAATTTTCTAGAGTGTATTGACAAATGACTTAAAAAAAACCCCACTTTTGTTAGTAATTGTTTTCTATAAAAAGACAAAAAGAAGTACACTGATAATCTGTGTCCTTTCTTAGAATAAGTGAGACATTCTTTTGTTTATTCAGCTCATTTTATTTAGCTGATATTTGTAATACTCTAAGTTTCCTCAAGAGATTTAAACACACCATTAGTCATATGTTAAAAGATGAATTTTTAGGCCCCAAGTTTTTAACACTCCTGTGCTGTTGACAGAAGTATGGAGGGACTTGATCAGTCACTAAGGTGGACCTCCAGGAAAACAACACTATATCTCCAGACCAGGATGCTTAATGGTGACCTAGAGGCTTGGCTGGGAGTGGTTGTTATTTCCATACAAATTAGCTTAATTGAAATTCAAAGAGCAAAGTATTTGTTTAATTCTCCTAATATCCTGTTTCCCTAAATGCAATGAGATGACAAAGCTGACAGTATCTAGGATATTAAAATAGTCTTTCTATCCAGTGGTGGCTGGCATGCCTAGGTCCCTAGTACTTGAGAAGCTGAGACAGGAGGATCACAGGTTCAAGGACCACCTCAGCAACTTAAGAAACTCTCAACAACCTACCCAGACCCTATTTCCTTTTTTTTTTTTTTTTTTTCTTTCAGTACTGGGGATTGAACTCAGGGGTATTCTACCTCCGAGCTACACCCCCAGCCCTATTTTTTATTCTTTATTTTGAAACCGAGTCTCACTAAGTTGCAGAGTGCCTCACTAGGTAGCTGAGGCTGGCCGCGAACCCAGATCCTCTGGTCTCAGCCTCCCGAATGCTGGGATTACAAGCGTGCGCCACCACGCCCGGCTCCCCAGACCCTATTTCAAAAATAAAAAAATAAAACCCTGGGTTCAATCTCCAGTACCAAAAAAAAAAGTCTTTCTAAATTAGATTGTAATATTTAGGAAAGATAAGAATTATGTATAGAAATATTAGATAATGTAAAATATTATCTTTTCACTCCATATATTAAGGAAAAAAAATTTGCCAGTTGATTTATTTTAGGACTTCTTACAGTAAACATTTCTTGTATTTCAAGAATGTTGAAAAAAGGTCTTTGAAAGGGTCTTTTGAAAAAAGAGGATTAGTATGTATAGATATTACACCTGCAGGATATAGAGGATCATCATCATTTTATTTGGTTTCTGATCACAGCTTCATTTCTTATTAGTCATGTGAGTTTAGACTATTACTTGAACCCCAGAATCCTTATTTAAACCCATAAAATGAAATTCTTATGAATAATATTAATATATTTATTCAGGATTATATATATCCTAGGCAAGGGTAAGTGCAGCATAGTATAGTATGATATAGTATAGTATAGACATGCTAATAGTATAGCTACATTCATAATATAGTATACTGTAGCATATTTGATCCTTACCATGGTCCTCCAGAGTAGGTACTATCACTTTAGATATGAGAAAACCTAGACTATAGAGGACCTACCAGCTGACCCAAGGTTACGCAGTAAGTCATAAAACTGAAACTCAAACTTAGAATATCAGACTCTATATCCTGTTTGATAATTTTAATGTCCTAAGCATCACAATAAGGTGACAATATACAATAATTTAGTCAAGAGGAGCGAGTATTAGATCAGGGATCAATTAGAGGCTTTTTCTTGAACATGATCTTGTACTGAAACATTCTCATTTATGCTGTATTATTCTAAACACAGTATAAAGGCTATTATAAAGTTTCTATGTTATAAATTGCATTAAATGTTGTTTGGCTCTCAGGTACAAATGGAGAACAGAGTAGATATAAATGTCCATTCTCAGGCTGAGCCCAGAACCTATCTGGTTTGCTTTTGGTGACAGGTTGGATAGTAGGAAATGGAGGGACAGAGAAGGGGTAGGGATTTTCGAAAAAAAGAAGAAATTCAAGCCAAGATGCTACTGTAAAAAGATGAGACCTTGAATCGAGGAGCTAGATTATTTACGAAAAGATCATAAATGTCAGGAGTAGGTTGATTGGAGCATGGACAAATGCGATCAGATGATTCATATTATAGGAATATTTTGCAGTAAGTGCATTCAGAATTGATTTAGAGCATAACACAGTTCTCATCTGGGTGATAAGGCTTGATCCGGATGGTTAGCAACAGAAAACATGTATTCCAGCCTTTATCAACAAGTGCAAAGCAAGAAAGAATACCTATGGAGAAAGTTACCAGGAACAGAATGCAGAGAGATGAAAACTTACCACAGTTGAAAACCGTACAAGCTGGGCATGGTGGCGCATGCTTGTAATCCCAGCATTCGGGAGACTGAGACCGGAGGATCCGGGTTCGAGGCCAGCCTCAGCTACTTAGTGAGGCACTCCACAACTTAGTGAGACCCGGTTTCAAAATAAAGAATAAAAAAATAGGGCTGGGCGTGTAGCTCAGAGGTAGAATGCCCCTGAGTTCAATCCCTAGTACCGCAAAAAAAAAAAAAAAAAAGAAAATCGTACAGATCAAACAGGGTAAAAGAGTGTTCGTATGCAATTCCCTGGAATTATCACATCACATAAGTAATATTGCAGGTGTTTGTCCATTTTATAAAAGTATAAATTGGAGTTTTAGGTAGATTAATAACCTGCTTAAATCACAAGGGAATAAGTAAAGGAATCTAGATTAGTTTCAATATTTTTATAGAGGCACTGATCCAAATGGCATGGCTACAGAAGAGAAATATTCTAAAACAGTATAAAATATGCACAGATATAGTCATATGTGATATATATGTATATTCTACAGAAAATGGTTATATATATATATATATATATATATATATATATATAAAATTGTGTGTGTGTATGTTACTGGGATTGAACTCCGAGGCATTTTACCTTTGAGCTATACTCCCAGCTCTATTTTATTTTGAAACAGGGTCTTGCTAAGTTGCTAAGGGTCTTGCTAAGCTGCTGACACTGGCCTCAAACCTGCAATCCTTCTATCTCAGCTTCCCGAGTACTGGGATTACAGCCATGTGCCACCACTTCCAGGTTGCCTATAAAATTTTTTAAAGTTTATGTTTTCAAATTTGAATAATTTGTATTCTTATTCTATAGAGAGGCATTGATAAAGAATAGTGATAATAATGAGCTAAAAATTGAAGAAGAGGGGGAAAATGGAAGGTACATCTGTAACTTACATAGTAGAAGCTCTGTGTTATCAAGGCTTCACAGAATGAATGATCCTTTAGAGTTACTTGGTTGATATTGATCATTTCAGAGATAAGGCAACTGAGTCCAAGAGATGAAATAACTTACCAAATGACCTGTCTTATGTCAGAACTATTTTATTCAATGAAAAGTAATTAATATAATTTGAAGTTCATAATATACATTTCAAACATCATCTAAGTCTCATAAGATCCTCATCTAAATCACAGCTCCCCTGTTATTCTGTTAGTGGCTTGAGTGATAGTGTAGTTGTTTCTAGCATCTCTTTATAACTAGATATGGGTGCAACTACAAAGAACTTTTAGACTGAAGGACTTAGCTATAAATCAAAGTGTTTTCTACCTCTATGACTTGTCTGCATAAGTTGTACAGTATAAAATAGTTATCACCTGAGAGCCTATTCAGTGGCCTAGTGGATGAATTTCTGGGAGGCCAAGGTTCAATTCTAAGTATATATTTGTATATGCACATATACATACATACATAAATTTGTATGTATGAATTTGTATATACATATATATGTATAAAATTAATAAATACACATATGTGTATGTAAATATATATGTACATATGTATTTTACATGTGCAGTTATTCTAATTGCTCATCATGTTGATTATTAAAAAGCAGGAAGCCAAATCCCAACCCACAAAGACCCATCTTTACCTCTGTGTTCGCTCCCATCGTTCAGAGAGTTGGTGGAGCCAGTTCTTTGATGAGCATTTGAATAGGTCAGAAGGCTCATTATGGAGGTGAACTTTATTGCTGAAATGATACCAATTATGTGTTTCTGTTCTTATAGGGAGACCATAGGGTAAAAATGCTCAGAGAACAGACTCGGAAGCCAAACTAATTGGTTGAATAACAATTAAGTCCCAGCTGTAATAGATACTAGCTATATGACCTTGTATGAAGGTTGTTCTTACCGCAACCCTCTGTACCTCAGTTTCCTCATCTCTTTGCATATGTGTGTGTGTGTGTGTGTGTGTGTGTGTGTGTGTGTGTGTGTGTCTGTCTGTCTAGGGGCTGAACTCAGGGGAATTCTTCCTCCTAGCTACACCACGCAGCCCTTTTTATTTTTGTGAAACAGAGTCTCACCAGGTTTCTGAGAGTCTCCCTATGTTGCTAAGGCTGTCCTCAAACCTGTGATCCTCCTGTTTCAGCCTCCCAAGTACTGGGATTACAGGCGTGCACCATCATGCCTGGCTTCCTCATCTCTTAAAGTGGAACTGTCACTCTAGACCTCTTCTCACTTTCTGTTTTTTGTATTATTTGATATATGTTGTTCTTTGTATATGCTCAGAACTCTAACTATGATTGTAATAAATTATTTTTGTGTTTTTCCATTAAAGATGGGCACCATCATTTTCCCATCCAAAGAAGAGAGGTCATTACTTAATATCTGAAACCAAAAGCTAAATTTATCACTTACTAAGCAACTGAAAGCCATGCATGATACAGTCTCTCAAATTATATTGCTGGTGCTATGTTGAGTTCTAGATTTTTTTTTTTTTTTTTTTTTTTTTGCATTCTACCTCTGAGCTACATTACCCAGCCCTCTTTATTTGAAAACAGGGACTCATTAAGTTGCTGAGGGCCTCACTAAGTAGCTGAGACTGGCTGTGAACCTGCAATCCTCCTGTCTAAGCCTCCCAAGTACAAGCCTGCACCACCATACCACACTGAGTTTTCGGCATTTTGAAGAATGGTTACTAATGGGAAGTTATTATTGATTGATTATATTGGGTTTTAAGTTGGTTCTGATGATAACTTGTTACTGTAATCAAAGGACAATCATCTGTTTCCATTCTTCAAATTAGAGTACAGGAACTATTTCATGGTAAACATTTAAGACTATTTATTGAGCAAACCCAAGTTCCTAGCTACTGTTCTAGACCCTGGGGGTGCAGCTGTAAGCAAAGCAAATAAAACCTCTCTTCTTTCAATTTCTTCTGCTGAGCTTTGAGGTGCTAACTATAAATGCTAAAAAATGGACAAGAGACAGAATAGTTGTAATACAATTCATTTATTAAATTTCTAAATATATGTGTCTCTCCTATACTACACATATTTTCTGAGCAGTTATCAAACCAAGTACTAGTCCTTGTGGATTTATATTCTATTGAGGAATCAAGGCAAAAAGATAAATAAATGAATCTGTAATAATATAGAATTTGGTATTTAATAAAGACAAGCACGAAATAGTGCAAGGGGTACAAAAATAGGGTGCTATAACAGAGGGTAGTCAGGGAATGGTTTCTGAAGGACTGACTTATCTGCAAATACATGAAAAAAAAAAAAAGCATGTGAGACATAGTAGAATCTAGGAGTAAAGAATTCCAGGTAAAAGGACCTCTGCCTTTGGTAGAGGTATGTTTCCTATATCCAAAGAGCATAAGCAAAATAGTACAGGCAGACCAGGGTGAGCTAGCCAGGGCTGCAAAAAATAGCAATGGATAGCCACGGTCCCCTCATATAGGACCACTGCAAAGTGTCTGTGTTTTACTCTGGGAGGCCACTGAAGGATTAAAATGGAGAATCTCTACACAGTCTCAACCTCTCTTCTAGGCCCTGACATCAGTTTCCCCACAATACCTGTCTGACCTAATCCCTGTATAATGTCTGTTCCCACACATGGACTCATTGCCTTTTGACAGATGTCCTTTATCATAAACAAATGCTAGTACTTCCTGTCACTGCTCTTTAGCATGTTGCCAAGCTAAAAAATGCATTCTTCACTAGCAAGTTCTGCCCTTCTGCCTACCACATGGGGTAAACAGGTCTATTATTTATTTCTTCTTACCAGGCAGTTTCAACATCCTGGGACATAAATTTCACTCTTAACTGATTCTTTAGAAATGATGTGAAGTCATAATGTAACTATGCTAGAGACAGGGTTTTGAAAAGACAAATAATATTCCTTGAACATCTGCCAGAGGGAATCTCTCTACAGTGCTGGTGAACATATAGCTTTCCCAACAAGGAAAGCCCTGTTGTTTTCCTTTGAATAGCTCTTCCTCTTCCATATATTAGCTTCAATGATAAATATCTAAATTGGACATATTCCAAATGGGATGAGAATAAAACATTTATATCCCAGGTATTTGTACTAATACATGAATTTTGGAACTAGCAAGAGTCAACCTCTTCACTTTATGAGTAAATTAAGACCCAAGAAGGCTAATTGCCTTTTTAGAAATCACAATGCTATTTGGTAGCAGAGGTACCAGAAGAATTACATTATCTACAAATGAGTAATCATTATATTCCAGGTGAGGAGCTAAGCATTTTACATACTTATAGTATCTAATATTTGCAAAACCATGTAAGAATAATCTTATTAACAATAATTACAGGAACACCAACTCTTTATTCACTTAAAATATATTGTGATTATTTTTTATCACATTCATTTTTTCTAGTTTTATTTGCTTATGCCCAGGAAAATGAGAGAAAGGGATTTTCTGGTGCACATGAAGAGTCAAAATTTCCAAACTGGTACACATGCTACAAGGAGGTGCCACCAACTCAATGAGGTCAGGAACCAAGCTTCAGTCCAGCAAGAAGCTAGGGCCCTGGTTTCATCATTTGGGATCTACTATGGTGAAGACACAGTCAGATCCCAAATGCCAGGTCTCAGGCCTTTAAGCAGGTAGCAAACAAATACAGGATGGTCTAGAAGACAGCATCCTATGGTAACCGTATCAGTGACACCTTAATAAACACTTTGTTGAGAATACAGCATGCACTATATGCACTGTTATCATTACTTACCATGTATTCATCATGTCGGCAATTTTAGGAACCAGTTATAATTGAAGATTTAGCAAAAGAGAAAGTGTACAAATACATGTTCCGCAAATTTCATTCATTTGCCTGATATTGCACACTTAAAAGCAATCAAGCTGGGATTCATATCCAGGTTATCCACTGGAAGAATAAAGGTTCTAAACCACCATTTACCTGCCTCCCAGGTAGGTCATGATCAGAGACATGATTACCTTGAAGTAAATTAAACTTAAGTTACAAAGCTGTTTAAGTGCATGGGCTTCTTCTTATCACATTCTAAATATTAATAATCATACCAAAATTTGGGTATTTTTTTTTTGTTCTTTTCTTACAAATCATATTCCTTCAAGTTACATATGCTTCAGATTCCCCTAAATCGAGTTTTGTTCTTGTTGTAAACTTAAATGTTCTCATCTTTTCTTGAATGATTCAAAGCCATGCTTGAGAATATAGAAAGCAAGATTCAGTGTTTCTGGATATAATGAGATGGAGTCCCATGTCTCTCCATCTTCATGGCCACCCTGTCATGCCTAATAGGGTGGGGACAGGATCTTCTGACCACCTGACATTTTCTGGTCTTACTGCCAGCAGGGGGTTGTAGTCATATTCCTACAGAATCGGCTCAGGAGCCCAGTTGTGCTTGGACTTGTGGAAAAGTCTCAGGGGGTCACTGACAGCATGGCTGAGTGGAGAGAGCATGGACATTTTCATCAGACAGACATGGATTTCAATCCTCCCTCCTTCAAATACAAGTTGACATTAAACAACATATTTGACCTCTCATTGAGATTCATTTTCATCATATATAAGTTTTTCATCATCGTATAGATTAATAGAGCTAGATTACAATGGCAGGCCCTACTTATATGATCTACAAATATGACCATCCCTTATTAGATGCAGTGTAAGAAGCCACTGAGGAAATAAGGGCAGGATGAACATCATTTGCGATTTATCATTTGTGTTTCATATAGACATCTAGATATGTGCTACCTATGTGAATTCTAGAAATGTCTGTGTTGGCATTTGCCTTCCTCCTGATTTAGGATGGATGGAACCTGTCATAGCCATAGGTATTACTCATTCGTTCACTGAACTTATATTTACTAAGCTCCTACTGGGTACTCTTTCTAGGTATTGTGATACCATTGAGACAAAACTGCTCAGGTCCCAGAGGAATTGGCTTTGGTGGCGGGGGGTGGGGGGTCCTTTTCTATATTCTATGCTAGGGAAAGCATAGAATATGGATATAGAGATTCATACACATTCATAATGGGAAGGTAAGAGACATTGCATCTTTTAGCTTGGTGGAGGGAAAATGCATTTGTGAGGTAGAGAATAATAGATATTTTAAGGGGAGAGAAAATATAGTCATTCCAGAGTCTAGGAGGAAGTGAATTTACTGAGCAAGTGTGAGAAGATTGCAGGCAGAGCTGAGTGCCTATTTCAGATGTGCGGTCATAGTTTTAAAAGAGACTCTCCCTGACTCAGATAAAATACACACTTTCTTGAGTATGTTACTGCAAGATTGTTCTTAACAGACATATTCAAAGAAGGCACCTGGGTAGCAAATGAAAGAATGGGAAAAATATTGAAGAAATTAGAGGAAATCTGCTTAGTATAATTTACAGATATACAAAAATAGATACAGCAGCTCAGACTATTAAATTACAGCCAGTGAAAGCTTGAAATTGGGCTAGGCAGGAATGGTGTCTTCCAGTTGAATGAGTAAACAGAAGCAGTGATGGAAAATGATATTTCTCAGTGGTGTGGCCAGAGTGGTATACTATAAATCAAAATAGCCAGTAAAATTGCTCAGGGAGAGGATCCAGCAAAATGTTTACAAGTACTAGCTAATCCTTTATACTGAAATGCTTGAGAAAATACACTCAGACTTCTTTTGAAGTAACAGATGAATTCCTGAAGGTTGTGTATGCACTGCTGCCTTAAAAAATGGAGAAGAATGCAAATATGTGAGGAGGAATTTTAAAATAATATTTTGAATTTAAAAATGTGGTTTTATTTATTATGTATTATAGATAGAGAGATAGATAGATAGATAGATAGATAGATAGATAGATAGATAAAGTTCTAGGGATTGAACACCCAGGGACATTCTACCATTGAGCTAAAATTTCAGCCTTTTTATTTATATTTATTTATTGATTAATTTATTGCTTTGTGGTTGGGGATTGAACCCAGGGGCATTATACCCCTGAGCTATACCCCCAGCCCTTTTCAATTTTTTTTTTAAATAGGGTCTCACTACATTGTTGAAAGTCTTGCTATGTTGCTGAGGCTGTCCTCGAATCTGCAATCCTCCTGTCTCAACCTCTCAAGTACTGGAATTGCAGACATGTGTTATCATGCCTGGCTTATTTTTTTTTTTTAAACAGGATATTGCTAAGTCACCATGTACTAGCCTAGAATCTGCAATTCTCCTGTTTTAGTCTGCCAAGTATTGGGATTACAGGTGTGTCTCACCATGCCTGATATTTTTAATATTTATGCATTTGTACTTTTCTTGTGTCTGTAACTTTTCCACTTTCCAACTTTTGTAAAGTTCAATATCTAGTAGTCATGGATTCTATATCCTGCCTTCAAATGTGTATGTTCAGTGGTCAATAAAATCAAGGATGTCTCTAATTTTTTATGTATACATGCACACCAGTACACAGACATATGTTTGTATAAAGATACACTAGAATTCTGAGTCCACACACATATACATACATACACATAAATCCCATAGCTTAGATATCATAAGCTATGGGATTTATCAGTTAATATTCATGGAGCTCACTGAGGAACCCTGATACTTTTGTACAAAGTCATATGAAGATTCCTTGGAAGATGGATTTATATTTAACTATGTTAAAAATTACAGAGGGAGAAAAGGGGCATCATGAAACACACACACACTCACACACACACACACACACACACACACACACTTTTTGGAGATTGCAGGTTGAAGTGGAGCACACTGTCTTTGGAAGAAAAATGTCCTGTTTATCCTCTATGTCTTCTGCAAAGGCCTAAACTGGATCTAGCTCATAGACCGTTGTCTTAGAAGAGCACATATTTAATAGACACAAAGTGCTTAGAATGACTAGGACCTAATAGGGGCATAGTACTATATTTTTACTTCTGCCTGGTTCTTTCTCAGCAGGTCATGGACTTCCCTTCTTATCTTGGAAAGGCCCTGACATGACCCACATGGTCATCCTGCCTCTTCCAGGTCCTAGCCTACTGCCCCTTCCACCTCTGGTTTCGCACCTGTCAGTGCCATCTCACTTGGCCATGCCCAACTTTTGAACTCATTCAGATCATGCAAGAGCCTTGCCTTATCTGCATATTCATAAATTCTGCCAACTACACCTAGTAAGTCCCATGAGACTGGCAAGTATGGTTATGTTAAAAAGCCAGACTTGGTGACACAGCACTGTAATCCCAGTGCGTGGGAGGCTGAGACAGGAGGATCACAGGTTTGTTCCTAGCCAGTCTTAGCATCTTAGAGAGACCCTCCGCAACTAAGTGAGATCCTGTTTCAAAATAAAAAAAATAAAATAAAATAGGGCTGGGGGTGTATCTCAGAGGTAGAATGCCCCTGGGTTCAATCCATGGTAATACAAAAATAAATAAATTCATTCATTAATTAGTTAATTAATGAATTAATTGAAAAATAAAGAGCTCAAGGTACAATTCAGAAGTAGAATGTCCCTAGATTCAAACATCAGTAAAAAATAAAACAAAACAAAAAACTCCTCAGAACATATTCTCAGAACATATTTCTTACGGTAAGAGACCAAGTTTGAAAACAGTATTAAAAATATTGATTTCATTTAAAGATATGCACAGATAGTGGTAGAGCTGCACAATGACATTTTTCATTTCTTCTTTGGACATGTCCATTTTTTACATTTTTATGTAAAGTATTAGAGGTTAATTTTAAAAGGAAAAGAATATCAACATAAAATATACATTTTTTCCCCAAGAGGAGAAAAGCAGCACCATTTGGAACATAGTAATTTATTAATTTTAAATGTAAAACATATTTTTGGTCCAAAAATGTATGCTGTGTTTGTTCTTACTCTTAAAAGTAAGAGAATTTAGGGGAAACGTCTTGGAACGAATGCAAGATTTTTAACACATTGAATTGATTTTTCTAACTTCAAGTCAAACTCTTATTAGCATGGTTGGTAAAGAGCGATCTCCATAAATATCCCTGTCAAGGAAGTTATCAGGAGCCCAGGATAGCGATGTTTTGTTTATGAGCCTCACTTACCTAGGAGAGGGGATCATTTTCTGCCTCTTCTATGAGAAACTGTAGTTATACAACTCTTAGGAACAAACCATTTCATTCCTTGATGTGCTTTGCTTCACTTCCTCTGAGAGGGAAAATTGGACAGAGTGTGTGATGTGTGAGAGAGGGTGGGGCAAGGAAGAGGATGCACAGAAGAAGTGTGCTGCTTCGAGGAAGAGGATATACAGCAGAAGTGTGCCGCTGCTCGCAATTCCCAGCCTCCCTCACTTCTGAGCTTCATTCATTTTCTCTCTGGCAGCAGCTTGTTTGCCTCTTCCTCAGTGCCATCCATGCGAAAACCTTAGGTGAGAGCTATTTAATGTGGGAACAGATTAAACGGAGAGGAGCTATGGAAAGAGTCTTCACGAAACATTTAAGACCGATGCAAAGGTTCCATTAAATGTCTCGC
>PVLC010003406.1:15745-98061 GCA_004027655.1 Graphiurus murinus
GCACGCTTGTAATCCCAGCATTCGGGAGGCTGAGACCAGAGGATCCGGGTTCGCGGCCAGCCTCAGCTACCTAGTGAGGCACTCCGCAACTTAGTGAGACTCGGTTTCAAAATAAAGAATAAAAAATAGGGCTGGGGGTATAGCTCGGAGGTAGAATGCCCCTGAGTTCAATCCCCAGTACCGAAAAAAAAAAAAAAAATGTCTCGCTAGCAAGGAATCCTAAGTACTTCTCATACATTCTGTTTTTTTTTTTTCTTCAAAAGTATTTTGTGAAATTTGGCCATAGGAATGATCTACATACTATTCCTTTTTTATAACTTTTTTTTTTCATTTTTTATTTTTTTATTTTTTTTAGCATGGATTTTTATACATTTCTTGGGTACAACAGGGTTAATCACACATCTTTGTTGGGTACAAGCTAGTACAGGTAAAGACATCCATGCACACATTTCTCATTTATAACTATTTTTTAATAATAGGAAATAAAAACTAGGATGGTCTTGATTTAATTTGATGCAATTTGAAGTAAAGAAGAAGCACGTACTTTAGGCTTTATGCTATGATACAGCAATCCAGAGTAAATAAGGTATGAGCTGCATTTTCAAAGGACTTAAGTCTGAAATAGTTCTCCCAAAATGTTAGCATCAGCGAATACCAATGGTCTTAGGTTCAGATAGTCTTGTATTTTCATCCAGTCTCAGCCAGTAACTGGCAACTGAAACTTAATCTCTCTTCTTCAACAAGTAGCAATAAACTTTAAATAAGGAGCTAGTATATGCACAACATCAAATAGAGTCATCAGCAGAAGGATTGCTCAACCAGTTCTTGGTAGACCTTGATCAAAGATGGACTACCACTAGTCAAGAGTGCTCGCTCTGGACTAACTGCCTGAATTCAAGCCCCTGCATGAGCACTTATTTGCTTTGTAACCTAGGGCCCTCTGCTTATCCTTTCAATGCCTCGGTTTCCTTATCAGTAAAACGGAGATAACAATAATATTGGTCTCATAAAGTTTTCTGGATAAAATAATTTGAAATGTGTAAAATGCGATAGTGTCTGACTCAACGTCAGCATTATATAAGAGTCTTTAAAAATACTTTTATTGGTGCATTATAGTCTCAGATCAGAATTCAGGTCATAGTGTTAGTGGTATGCATGCACACAGTGCTTGGTAAGCTTCCCCCGGTCTCCCTCCCCATGCCTCCCTTCCCTGTTTAAGATATTGAGATTGGCATTGGTATTCTCATAATGCCAATGGCAAGAAAATGTAAGTGTTTCCTCTTTTAATAGTTATCAGTATTTTTCAAAACCTAGTCTTAAGTGGTTAGTCCACTTTTTTCTCTCCTTTTTGTTAATAGTAATAGTGGCTTCTAATTTAGGTTGACTCTCTTCCATTTTCCATTAAGTTTTGCATGTGTTTTTTACCATAACCTAAGCACGTATCTATGCATGGTTAAAGCTTTGCAGAAGAACAGGTAATCACTTAGAGGAATAGTTATCACCAGGTGGGGTTGCTGAGTTATGATCCGGTGCTGAGTTGAGGCCCCACCTGGCTAGTTGCACAGTGATATCATGTACCTTTGATAGCAAGGAAGACTTCCAATGTGGCTATTCTTGAACTAAAAAAAAGTCAGCCACTGGTGGAACAAACCGGCTCCTAGTGTTCACGCATCCATATTCTCTAGAGATCCCCCAAGCATATTTTTTTTCCAAAAAGGAAAGCATTTCTAACTACTGCTTATCTTCCCTGTAGCACTACTTAGTAGGTGTTCATCAAATGGCTATGAATTATAAGGGAGTCAGACAAATATTCATAAATTAATATTATTGTTCTATGCTCAATTAAATATTATAGTACTTCTCTTGTAAATTCTCTTTGATATTCACTGTGTACTCCTTTTTTATCTCTATAAATCTTTTTATTTTTTATTGTAGTAATTTGTGCAATATAGCATACTTAAGTACAAGTTGTTAACAACATATTTGCACACAATTCTCATTTGATCCCTTCCCCAATTCCCACCCCGTTCCCTCCCCCTCCCTCCCCCTCAGGTTCACTTCAGTGAGTGGCCTTGATATGATTGTGTAAGTACATCATGTGCCTTAGGGTATCCCTCTGCCCCATGCATCCACTACAATTAAATCAACTGCTTATCGAGGATCTCTCCTTTTCATCTGGAGACCCTTCTATGCCCCATCTTCTCCCTAGCATCCACATATTAGGGAGAATATATGCTTCTTTACTCTTTGTGACTAATCTCACTTAACATAATGTTTTCTAGTTGCATCCATTTCCCTGCAAAGAACATGATTTTTTTCTTCTTTATGGCTGAGTAAAATTCCATTGTGTACATTTCCCATAGTTTTGTAATCCATTCATCTGTGGATGGACATCTTGGCTGCTTCCATAGTTTGGCTATTGTGAATTGAGCCGCTATAAACATAGATACACATGCATCAGTCTGATAGTTTGGTTTCCATTCTTTTGGGTATATACCCAGTAGTGGTATTGCTGGGTCATATGGTAGGTTCACTCCCATTCCTCTCAGGGTCCTCCATACTGTTTTCCACAGTGGTTGCACAAGTTTGCAATCCCACCAACAATGTATTAGGGTTCCCACTTCTCCACACCCTCGCCAGCAGGTGTTGTTGTTTGTGTTTTTTATGATTGCCATTCTGACTGGAGTTAGGTGAAATTTCAGGGTAGTTTTGATTTCCCAGTAACAAAAGCACACAAAAAGGTAAAAATTGGGTGAAGAGTTAAAGAAGGATAAATAACATACTGAGAGCCTTTGTCAATCTTTACATAGGCTATCAAGACCGTCCAAAAAAGACTTTTAGGTTTAAAGCAGAGTCATAAGCAATAAGAATTTAGTTGAAACCTAGTCGGTACCAGGCTCTGACACACACTTGCTTGTGCAAGTCACCGGTAGGACTTCTGCAAAGTAAATTAACTTACTGTGCCCCCAGGTTCCTCCTATGCCATGTGGAGATGCTGATAATCTGCCTCAGGGCTTGTTATGATGATTAAATGAGTTAATATATATTGTGCGTTTTGAATGGTGCCTAGCCTTATGTAACTGTATATTGCTTTTTTATTACAATACTCAACATTACATGACTCTCTTCTCTTTTTGTGTCTGTATGTAATGATTATGAGAGATATGAAACCTCATTTAGTACACATTTTCTTTTTATATATTTATAAACAAATTCTAATAGGAACATACATAGTATTATCTTGAGTCATAGAAATGATACTCTTTCATTTCCCAAATTAATGCAAGCTCATAACATTTCAAGCAATGCACAATCTGTAAAATAACAACTGAAGCCCTTTGTGCTACCGTCTCTTCTAGTACAGAGTTCTACAGGAGCAACAGGAGTTTCTAAAATATATTCAGTAGAATTTGAAGGTCAGGCAATATTTGGGTGGGACAAGACTTTGGAACTTTTATGCCCTTCTTGAAGACTCAAAATATACTTAATCATATTACATGTATTGAGGAATCTTGCTCTAATCAAAGGAGTCTGCTTTTGTTTAACACTAAATGTTTATCTCTTATTAACATCACATAGTCCACATTTGTGAGATGCTGTATGAAGCTATAGGCAACATGGAAAAGTGGAAAGAACATGAAATTCCATCCCAAAGGTCTGGACTTGGCTTTAAGCTCTTTCCATTGATTAATCTGTGCTATTATTTTTTATTTTTGACTTATTTTTATTTATTTATTTACTTGTGTGTGTTTATGGTACTGGAGATTAAACCCAGGGGCATTCTACCTCCAAGCTACACCCCTAGTCCTTTTTATTTTTTATTTTGAAACAGGGTCTTGCTAGGTTTCTGAGAGTCTTGCTAGGTTGTTGAGACTTGTCTTTAACCTGAGATCCTCCTGTCTCAGCCTCCCAAGTACTGGGATTACTGGCTTGTGCCACCATGCTTGGCCTATCTTATTTTTAATTTCTCTAAGTCTTAGTTCTCCTATTAGCAAAGTGGTGAGGTCTATATTTTATCCTCAGAGACTCAGAGTAAAAATGAAATAGTAGGTGAAAAATATAAACTGATGTCACCCATGTCACTTCCCTTCCCTTCTTTTTCTTTTCTTTTATGGCGCTGGAGATTGATCCCAGGGACATTCTACCTCTGAGATACACCCCCAGTCCTATTTTTATTCTTTATGTTGAAACAGGGTCTCACTAAGTTGTGGAGAGCTTCACTAAGTAACTGAGGCTGGTAGAGAACTCAGATCCTCCAGTGTCAGCCTCCCAAGTACTGAGATTACAAGCATGCACTATCATACCTAGCTCTCCCTTCCCTTCTCTACAAGGAATGGAAAGAAATTTACAGAGGTTTCCAAATGCTTCAGGACTCCCTAGGGAACTGTCTGGCAAATTTCTCATTGAGAAGGAATATTTCTGGCTATGGTTTAAAATAGGAGACACAGTTCCCTGCTCTATGAAGGAAAATCCTTCCAGGGATGGGTCTCTGCATCATACTTGGCTGAATCCCACAGCAATATCCCCCTTTTGCCATTTCCATTGTTTCTGCAGCATGAGATGCAGCCATCTTGGGATGCCCTCTGTAACATAATATCCTCCCGCCATTTTTTATTTTCACCTGCTAACCAATTACTGTCATGGTAACAGGGCATGGTGGCCTGATCTCAGGCCCATATCCAGAGCAGCATTTGAGTTTGTCCATGGAGTGTACACAGAATATCATCCAATCAAACATTGCATTTGCTCCAAATATTCTGATTGCTTGGCTACGAGACTGGTTTTCAAAATAAGAGAGAGAGAGAGAGAGAGAGAGAGAGAGAGAGAGAGAGAGAGAGAGAGAGAGAGAGAGAGAGAAGAGGTATGCAGGATAACAGGAGGGCAGTCCTCTGCTTGTCTGCATTTAAGTGGGAAGGAGGCTGATCTGAAGGGAAGATGGAAGTAGATAACAGGTTCCAGGTGCTGTGAGGAGCAGTTTTCATGTAAGGCTGGTGTCATCTCATATGAATGGTCTTTGCATTATTGCAGTAAGTCATGCCAAACAAAGCTAGTGGCTCCTGTGTGCAGTACTCGATTGCTTGCAAGTGCCATGTTGTGCTTTGTTTTTTTTTTTTTTATTTGTTTCCTTCTTTTTAAGATTATGACATTGTTTTTCCTTGGCAGATAGTTGGCTCATCAATGATTTCCTAACATCAAAGTGTACTTGCCTTTATGATTTTTATATCTGACAAAAATAAATAAAAGACAGGCAGTAATTTCTCACAAATTCAAACTGCCTCATTTAGAACCTGTGGTGATTTGGACACTGAACTGAGGTTCCGAGCGAATATTTATTCACAGAGAATGTGAACATGTGAATCTAAATAAGATTCGGAGTGGGGGATATTTTTAATGCTGGGAGAAGTCAACTGTTTTCAAGCAACCTCTGAGTTGCTCAGACACTATTTAAATAATGCATGTAATTAAGAATTATTTTTATCTATTCATGAAAAATAAGATTAAGAAGGGTGTCCAATAGGTGTCACTTTGTTATCCTGGTTTGAATTATTATTTAACATTAAAAATAGATGCTAATGGATCAACCTAAGCTACAACAGGGAGCTTTTGTGCATGTGTGTGTGTGTGTGTGTGTGTGTGTGTATGTATGTATAGGTGTGTGGGTATGTACATATACACATGCACATGTGTGTAGATTAAGGGAAAAACATAATAAAATGTGACAATGAAGAAAAAAGTCAGGAGGTAAAAGCACTGATGTAGGCTATCTGGGTCCAGTGCTATATGGATACTGTTGGTTCATGCCCAATAGCACGCCCTTGGATTGCCTTTTCCTGGAGGGTGTGCCAACCCCAAGAGGTGGGAGCTAATATATTTTCCTTTCTCTAGAGGACAACTCTGAGATGATTGCAGCTAAGGTGTCTGGGAAATGCATGTGTGTGTGTGTGCGCGCGCACACACACACACACACACACACACACATATGCACATTGGAGTTACTGGAAAGGTAGATTTAAGTTCCATTATTTTGCTTAAAGCAGAATGAACTGTACTGTCTTATTGATCCTCCAGAGTCCTCCATGAATTAGACTAAACAAGATCTCCCTGAAGCATCTCAGCCTTTGTTCTTTTGTCACAAAGATCTACAACTCATTCCTAGAGACCCTTGAGCACAATCTCTTCATACACCATGTAAGCAGGAATCTTGCTTCCTTTGGCATCCACCCCACCCAGACTTCACTATATCTCCCTTTCTTTTTCTGGAAAAGGAGAAGTGTTCTGCGCCATTGCCAAGCTAAGGAAGCCATAGGTAAAGGTAGTTGCTTCTGTTGTTGCTGCCTTTTCTGGATGCTAATATTACTATTGTTTATCATTACTATTATTATTATTTGAATTAAGGACAGATGTTGAAGCATTGAACTGCTTTTTAAATAACAAAAACTAAATTGCGTATTTCAGAGTAGCAATTTAAGAATATTCACTAATAGCCATTTACACTTGTTTTTATTATTCTTAACTTTCATTAAATGGAATTTCCTTCAGATACTTGATAACTATTTCTTTTTACATGGACTAGTCAAGGGTAGTTTATATCTGCAAAAAATGTGTAGGCTAGCAAAGATATTAGATAGATATTTAACTGAATTTCATACAAGGAAGGATCCAAAGGCAAATGAAATGTGTTTAAGATATATAAAACAAAGCAATATGTTTTCCAATAAAATGAAATGTCACCTGCAGATTAAGACAGGAGAAAAAAAATCATAAGGAAAGGAAGAATGGGTGAATGGATAAATGATTGATTGACCACCTGGACTATTAGAACTTTTACATAATTTTATTAAGAAATATTTAATTTTCTATAAAATTAACCCAATTTCAATGTAAAGCTCAATGAATTTTAGTTAATTTATCAAGTAGCATGATCACCATATCCATATAGTTTTGGAGCATTTCTGTCACCCCAATAGGTTCCCACCTACCCATTTACAATTAACCTCCACTCCCACCCTCAGCCCCAGGGAACCACTAATCTCCCTATTGTATTTATAGATTTTTCTTTTCAGATCACTTCACACAAATGTATTCATATAATTCCTGACCTTTCGTGTCCATTTTTTTTACCTAACATCTCTAATCCATTAATATTATAGCATATATGAATGATTCAGTTTTTAATTGCTAAATAGTGTCCCATTGTATGGGTTTGTTGTATTTTGTTTAACCATTCACTAGTTGATGGAATTTAGGGTGTTTTCCATATTTAGCTATTTTGTGTAGAAGGATTTGTGTGGAAGAAAGGTATGTTTTAACAGCTGAAAATGAGCTAGTGGTAAAGTAATGCTGTGAGTGAAGAACAAAGTTGAAGAGTTTGTTACCTTCAAGAAATAGTGACTAACTCATTTACAATAGACCAATCAAAAACATCATGAAGGCAGGAAAGTATCTCAAATACAGCAAAACCAACAACATAATTTTTCAGTGTACATTGAGAGAAACATATGTCTTTCAGTATCTTCAACCAAGAAAATATTTCATGCTTAAAATATTTTGTGAAATTTTGGATAATATAAGTGTTGGGGTATATGGGGGCAAAGAAAACATGGCCCAACAGCAGGGAACAGGCTTTATTTAGGAATAAAACATGGAAGGAGGCATCTGACCAGGGAGAGAGTCCATGAGTATCAGAAAGCACACCTGCTTACAGGCTAGGGGCTTTTTATGGGGCAAGGAAGCATGTAGAGGGTGTAAGAGTAGTCATGTAAGCCACTGGTTGGTGTACTAGTTCATCTCGGGGCAGGGCAATAGTCAGGGAACATTTCTCTTCCTTTGTTCCTTTGTTATTGGTCCTCCTCTGGCATGATCTCATGGCCAGACCTCACAGCCAGATCTCACAGTGCCCACAATAAGCCCACAGATAAAGTAAGAGTATTCATCAGTATTTTAAAAATCAAATAAGTCTTGTAGCAAAAATATCAATTTTGAAAAGATTATATTTTGTTTAACTCAGCATTTCACATACATACACAAAACCTTGGAATTTGTTTTAAATAGCATTATTAATATCTCATGGGTCTAATGGTCTGTGGGATACATTTTGGATAATGAATATAAAACAGAAATATGCCAGTTTCTTCCCTGAAGGCCAGGATAGGAAAAATAGCATAATGTGAATATTTCTAAGGTTAATGTAGCACAGTAGACTATTATGCAGCCTTAAAAAGAAGGAGATTCCACATTTTCTCTATCCATTCATCTGTTTTATTGGACACCTAGGTTGGTTACATAATTTGGCTCTTATGACTTGTGCTGCTATGAACATGGATAAAGAACAGAATTGTGTCATTTGAAGAAAATGGATAAAACTAGAGGATAGTATGCTAAATGAGATCAGCCAGTCTCAGAAAGTCAAGGGACATTGAGTAAATGAGAAAGGCCAGTAGAATAGTGGAAGGGGATTGGGGTAAGGAGGTGGGGAAGGGAGAGGAAAAAGGAGAACAGATGAAGGAAACACTTCAAATAATGCTATGCCCATATGTTTCCTTTACAAACAATTCGAGTGTGAATTAAGTGAATTCCTTTGGGAAAAATAACAAATTAGTGTAAATATAGGTTTGTAGAGCTATTAGAGGTGCTTATGTGAGTAATGGAAATGTACAAAGCACAACTCTAAGCTTTACCTAAACTAAAAACGTCTTATACTTGTGAACACTTCCCTAATATTAAAAAAAATAATTGTTTCATATTTCTTTGATGATCACATTCTGTCACCTGGATTCAACCAACCTACTCTTGAAGTAACTAAGCAAACAATGCACAATGGTCTAGAACTGAACGTTTGCAGACGGAAGTGTTGCATGAAAAACACCCTCTAAAAGCGCTGTGTCTGTTCTACTATGCCAATGAATCTGCAGAAAGATTGCAGCCTGTGAAGAAAGTCTCGTGGATAATTCCACATCTTCATCTCATTAGGTACAATCAATTCAGTTGGCAACTGCTTCATCCAATATTTAGATCAATGGAAAGTTAGCATATGTACACAGATGATCAATTTCCAAATAATTAGAATGCAATCAGATAAACCCAACACTGTCTTGCTGTACATAATATAATCTCAACTTGCTGAATCACAAGTGTGTTCAGGGTCTCAAAGACTACTGTGAGTATCAGTTGTAAATGCAATATCTCCATTCCAAGATACAACTTAATTAGGTTGCAATTTATTGGAGTCCAGATCACATGGTTTACTTGAGGTCAAGTGTGTCTACCATCTTCACAATGAGAAAGTCACTGCTCCTATTTTGACACGTCAGATTTTAATTCAGTCCCATCTGTGTCTTCTAGGTGTCTGCCTTAGTCATTATGTCAGTTGAAGCAACTAAATTGTGTTAAAATAAATAGTTTAAGCTATTCTAGAAACTATGAAATGCATTTTATGAAACCAAGGGGAAGATAGCTATTGACTTGGGTTGTACAGGTCTTTGTGCTAGTTTTTTTAGAAATATTTATTTTTTTAGTAGTGCATTGGAATTATATATCATAATGAAGTTCAAAGTGATACAAACATACATTCACATAGCAATTGGTGTGTATTCTTGATTTTTTTATCTTGTGTTTAATTAGATACGATAACATAATGAGCAGGGTACCCACATTCTCAACTCACAAAACTCTCTGCGACATATGAAACCCAAACCACTGTGACTCACAGAAATTAGCCTTCCTACTTTTCACAGAGTATTTATTTACACCACATGTCCTGGATTATGTCAATTTTAACACTGAATATGTTGCCAGAATTGGTGATTGATTTATTTTTGTTATTTTATTCAACAAATTCTTTCTGTAAGTTTTGCAGTGAAAGTTTGTGGTGGAGAGTGATATTATATGGCTTATATTTTCAATTCTTTATTCACACTGATTTTTTTCATTGAAGATGGAAGAAGACAGGTGTAGTGAAAACCATTCTGGAAACTTTTTGTTTTACTGAGATAAGAAGCAATAGTGCTATAAACCAGGGCAGTAGAACATCAGGTGATTGTGTTGTACTTCACAAAGTGCTTGGTGTGTTCTTGCTTCCCATATATTGTTAAATATATGATGCCATATTCCTATCTACCTTATACATTAACACTTCCTAGACTCAAGACCTTCTAATAAATATTTAAAAATGCTGATCTCTGCATCTCTACAGATTTAACAAATAATCTCTGTATCCAAGATGGTGATGGGCAGAGAATGGGGAACATTATATAGCTGCTGTGTTAAGCAGAATCCTTCTTTCATATCATGTGCGGTTGAGTGCATTTTGATTTTGAATAGTGTGTGTGTGTGTGTGTGTGTGTGTGTGTGTGCTCACGCACTTGCGTTTTGCATAAGGAGAGGAAAGAATGGAATGAATGTGTACTGCATACTCTGGAAATGTCACATCAAAAAGCCTTGCAATACTTAGAAAAACAGAAATTGGCAATCTGCCTTTCAGCACTAAAGATGAATGTGGGGGTCATTTTGTGCTACTGATGCCGTAGTTCCTAATAATTTATTTTGTGATTGCTAGCAATGACTGTAAAATGAGCCCTGCATATAAAAGTAGTGCTTTATGAGATGCTTTCTCTACCAGAAAAAAAATAAAAAGTTTAAATCTGGATAGGTACTCAAAATAAGTTTTGAATAATGGGCAGGTAATAGTGTGCCCATATTACAGATGAAGAACTCAAGGCTCAAGTAGATAATATGACTTATCCAACATCATTCCATCTCAACACAGCCAAAACACCAGTTTGATGTCAATGAAGAGTGTTTTCTATTATGTCCACTGCTCTATTCTTGGTACCTAGACTAGTAGCTGGCTAAATAAATATTTAAAGAATAAATGACTGAATGAGTGAATAAATGAATGCCACAGAACCAAGATTATAAAACCTAACAAAATGCCAGAGGGGGAATAACTGGTTATTAAAGTATAAAAAGTATTCTTTACACATCCACAGTAGTTAAAAAAAAACTAGAAACAATCCCTAATGTGTTTGATCTTTTTAAAGTTCTGTCAGATGAAACAGAACCAAAAAATCAATTTTCAAAAGGTAAATCCAAAGTCAAATATTTTTATTTAATACTTCATTTTATTGAAGTAGTACATGAACTTTAAAAAAAGATGAAATGAAATTGGACCTCAAAGCTTGTTACCCTCCCCATCATAGAAAAACACACAAAGAAGATTAAAAAACCAAGGCCACCACTTGTGACAAAGTACCCAACCTCTGCACTCTGTTTCTAAAGGCAACCTCTTTGAAACTTTGTATTGTTTCCTCCATCCAGTTTTATAATAAATCCCTTCCTGCTCATATCCCTTGACTTTTTTTGGTATGTAATATGACCATTCCATTCTGTGAAAACACTCCTTTTTCTACACCGCACCCCCTCTCCACATACATATGATTGCATTTGTGTTCTTGTTTTTCTTAAAGCTAGTAAGGACATCCTTCTTTTTCCATTTGTTAAATTTTCTGTGCATGCATATTTTACCAATCTTATTCTCCAACTATAATTCTCCTGTTAGTACAGAGAGACACATTCGAAAATCCTTTAACTCCATTTTTCCTCTTGGGAGATCCCTCCTTAACTTCCACTTCCTTGTTCCAATTGACAATTGTAGTTCTCCTTCTGAGACTCACAGTTCCCTTTGCTTCTGTCTGGAGTTGGATCTTCTGGGATCTTTGTGTTTGCTACTTCCTAAAAAAGAAAGAAATGGTACTTTTTTTTTGGTACAGTTTTTTTTTTTTTTTTTTTTTTTTTTTTGCGGTACTGGGGATTGAACTCAGAGGCATTCTACCTCCAAGCTATACCCCCAGCCCTATTTTTTTATTCCTTAATTTGAAACCAAGTCTCACTAAGTTGCAGAGTGCCTCACTAGATAGCTGAGGCTGGCTGTGAACGCGGATCCTCCGGTCTCAGCCTCCCGAATGCTGGGATTACAAGCGTGCGCCACCACGCCCGGCTTTGGTACAGTTTTTCATTCTTAACATTTTATTTTAATTGTCATCAGAGGTGACTCATTGTGGGAGTTAGAATTCTATATTGGAGAAGTTTTCTTTGGACTTTTAAAGGCTTTATGTTTTCAATATTTCCCAATCTTGTTTAAAAGTCCAGTGTTATTCCTTTAATCCCAATCTGTTTCTTTTCACTCCTCTGAAAACTGTTTAGCATTTTGCCTTTATCCAAGGTTTTCTGAAATCCCAAACGGTGTGCCTCCCTGTGGGTTTCTTTCACTATTTTGTGCCTTTGGTGGTTCTTTCCATCTGAAAACCTAAAGTTTCAGTTCTGGAGTCTCCTTTTGTTTTATTTCTTTGAAATGTGTTTCTTCTCTGTTGATTCTGCTTTTTCTTCTTACGGTTAAAATAAGACAGATATTGATCCTTCTGAATTGATCTTGTAATTTTTAATTGCTTATCTGTTGATGTCCAGCACTGTTTTTAAATTTCTTCATGTGAAATTCTTTCATGTCTGTTTTTCCTTTCTTAATGAATCTCATTTTATGTCTATAAACATTTTTTTCATTTCCCTGTGTTCTTTTTGACTCTCATTTCCCCCTATTTCAATGGTTTCTTGTTCTGTTTTGTGACCTTTTTAAAATGTTACTCTAATCTACCAATATCAAATATATCTTTAAAATTTATCTATATTTTGCTACTTACACAGAATCTCTTTCTTCTGAGTTCCTTTTATTACTTGTTTTGGTTCTTGCCTTTCCTTTCCACCCTTGGCTGTCTATGAATATTTCAGTGTGAGATAATAGTATGCTGATTGCATCGACTCTGTGACTGAGCAGACCTTGTTTATTAGAGACTTTCCCTGGAGCTGATGACTCGAAAATCCAGCCCTTTCATCAGCAGATACTGAAAAGTTCCTCTCCATGGGCCTATTCTCTGGGGAATGAGCTGATTTCCTATCATTTATCAGTTAAAAATTGGATTAGGATGTATGACTAGAGAAATCTAACTTTAGTTGCTGGAGCCAATGAAACATTTTTCCCCCTCTCATTCAATAAATAAGACTGAAACCCTGATTAAGCTAAATCTTTACTCTTCCTTAAGCTTAGCATATGGCTGTTATCACATTTGCCACCTACAGTTCTCAACAGGATTGCTGCAATTGTAGCCTCATGTCAGACAGAAAAAAGAAAAAAAATAATGATGGAGGAAAGAGAAGCACCTCTATTGAAGTAAATGAATGAATGGATGAGTAAAGAAATAAGCAGGGATTTCTACAACTCTCTAGCAGACTTCTGATCATATGTCATTGCTCAAATCTATATATTTTTGGATTCTGGGGTGTCTAGAAAGTTGAGGTAAATTGATACATTCCTGTCATCCATAACAAAATAGGCTTCTATCAGAAAGGATGGAGGATGGGCTTTGAACAGGAAAAGTAGTGTTTCTCACATAAATGACATTGTCCAAGGTCAAGTTAAAGAGTTTCAATTGCAGTGCATTTGTCTGCGCTATTATCTTTCTAGAGTCAAATGATGTAGAATCTGACTTAAAGACATGAGTGGATTCATGCTTCTGCAGTTTTGCAGACAGGATTCTGTTAGGGACTCCATTATATTCCCCAACTCTCCTTAGAGTTAGCAAACTGTTCTAAAACTATGCTGTAATCTCCATTAGTATGCTGGCTGAAATCTATTCATTTTTGCAAATGTTGTGCCTGATATTTTATCTGGCACAGACTAGGTATGTAATAAGTGTTTGCATGAAGACCCCAAAATATGGCCTCACTAGACACATTACTTGTAACTAAAATTTTAACTTTTATTGTATATTTTGATGATTTATTTTTACATTTAACATTAGGAAGGAAGAAAAGAAAGAAGGAAGGAAAGAAGGAAGGAAGGAAGGAAGGAAGGAAGGAAGGAAGGAAGGAAGGAAGGGTGGGTCATGATCACTAAAAGATACATAGTTTATTTTTAAAAGGATATCTTAACACCCTGTTGCCCTTTGTTTAAGAGTTGTTAGAATTAAAGGTGAGAAAATGCAGAAAAATTGACTTAGCTCCCACTGAGGCAGTGTCATATGGAGTCTTGGAACATAGACTCTTAACATGAGTCTGCTAAGGTACAACCTCTGTTGACTCTCTGACCTTATGCAAGCTGTTTAATATGCCCGTGTTTCAGCTTTAACCTCTGAAAAGTGAGGGCAATAATAATACCTGATTCATAGCATTGATGTGAGCATTAAGTGAGCCCATGTACAAAAAGTATCTCTGATCAATATGCTTTTGATGAAAGCCATTTTGTTTTTAATTCATAGGAGGATGGATATTGTCATTATATACTTCAATAAGGAATCAAACCACACCAGAAGTAGGATAATTTAGGAGACTGTTAGCTATAATAAAGATTCCTAAATTCATCAATGATATTGGTCTGTAATTTTCTTTTCTTAAGCTTTCTTTATTTGGTTTTGGTATTAATGGGACACTGGCTTCATAGAATGTATTTGGGAAAATCCTATCTCTTTCTATTTCATGGAATAATTTGAGAAGTATTGGGATTAGACCTTCTATAAAGATTTTATAAAATTCAACTGTGAATCCATCTGGACCTGGGCATTTCTTTGATATAGGCTCTGTATTCCTGTTTCAGTCTCTTTGCTTGCTATTGTATGGCTTAAGATTTTCTATATCCTTTTGATTCAATTTAGGAAGGTTTTACATGTCCTGAAATTTATCAATTCCTTCTAGGCTTTCTATACACAAACAATAATAAATGTTGGCGAGGATGTGGAAAAGTAAGAACTATGATACGTTGTTGGTGGGATTGCAAGTTAGTGCAAATATTTTGGAAAACAGTATGGAGGGTCCTCAGAAAAATGGGAATGAGCCTGCCATATGGCCCAGCTATACCACTTCTGGATATCTGCCTAAAAGAATTGAAACCAGACTACCATAGTAATGCATTTATGTTCATAGCTGCACAATTTATAATTACCAAATTATGGAACCAGATGAGATGTCCATCAACAGATGAATGACTTACAAAATTATAGGATATACACACAATGCAATTCTACTCAGCCATAAAGAAGAACAAAATGATGTAATTTCTGGGAAATAGATGGAATTATAGAATATTATGCTAAGTGAGATTAGTCAGTCACAAAAAGTGAAAGGTCAGATGTTTTTCCTCATATCCTCATATGTGGAAGAAAAGGAGAAATTTGGACATAGGAGGGACTCCAGACAAAGAAGGAGAAACCTTAGTGGAGTAGTGAAGAAGATCTAAGGGAGGGAGGCAGGAGGTAGGGGAAGATTTGAAGACAGAAACACTTCAGTGGACATGATGTACATACACAAGTTTATTGATGTCAATCATAGTATCCTACATGGGAAGGTGTGGAGGAAGAGGGAATGGAGTGGCAACTGGGGAAGGGCTTAGCAAGTGCTGTGTGCATGTATGCCTCTATCACCCTGAACTTCATCACAAGGTATGATTTCAATGCATCAAAAAAAATTTTAAAAATAGGAAAAAAGAGATTTCTGTTGGTGACTATCTCCCTTCAGGCATTGTACCAATTTGCTAGAGCTGCCACAATAAAGAACCATCAACTGGGGGTGCTTAAATAAATGAAAGCTTATTGTCTCCCAGTTCTGGAGCCTGGAAGTCTAAGCTCAAGAGTTGGCAGGGTTGCATGACCTGATCTTAATTTAATCATCTGCAAGATCCTCTTTACAGATAAGGTCACATTTGCAGACACTGAGGGTGATGGTGAAGGAGGTTGTGTGCTATTAATACTAACTACTGTTTTCCTGAGTTATTTTGTTTCTCAGTTGAGTAGAGTGTGGTGGCTCTATTTCATCAAGGGCAGTCGGTAAAAGTAAAGTCCTGCTTGTCTCCTGTGCATGAAGGAGAAGACTAAGCACTCATAATTCTATACGATTTATAAATAATGCTGAGCCAGGAAGTATCTGGTTTCCCCATAACAGGAGAGAGAGGACATGTAGATGGTGAATATATCAAGAAGAACTGAGTTTGAATCCTATCCCAGACCTACACTATTTGTCAAGTTGGGCCAGAGTTACTTGCTTGGAATGCTTCTTACCTGAAAATGAGAATTACAACCATACTTTCTCATAGAACTGTTGAAAGGATTGCATGGAATCTGTGTTTCATTGCACTTGGCCTATAAAGATTAACAAACGAGAGTTGTGTTAACAACTTTCATAATTCTAAGTATAAACACTTATGTCCTTTGAGTGTTTTGGTGTTCATTTAGCTCCACTGGGCTGAGTTCTTCAAATTCAGGTTTTCTATTTCATACATTTACTTATCTCTGTGGTTTAAGTTGGCCAATGGCATTATGTGTATACTCAAGAGTGTATACTGAACACTGATACGTAGGTGTGTGACTTTCTAAGATGTCTCATAGTCTAAAGTAACACTCAATTGGAAGTCAAAAGACCCAGGTTATGATTGCTACTTTGCTACAAGCCATCTATCAGAGTACTGGAGGACTTGGGAAAATATATATATTCCCTCTCAAGATCACAATATTTTCACCTCTAAAATAAAACAGTTGACTTAGGAATCCATGGTGTATATAAAAATCCATGGATTAGCATATCAGACTCAATAAGAACACCTAAACATGCCCAATCCTGAGCATCAGTGTAAACCAACAAGATCTGGATACTAACACCAGAGTCCAGAACTAGCTTTCTTTGAGTAATTGCCCCAAGTCTGAGTACAATGTTATTAGAGGAACTTTTTTTTTAAGTTTCTTAAAGAATTCTTTGCTAAGAGGAAGGGAAAATCAAAATCATTGTGTGTGTGTGTGTGTGTGTGTGCTGAGAAAATTCAAAATTCTCTTTTCTAGCTATTTTGAAATTTATAGTAAGTTATTATTAACTATAGTTGCCCTCTTATATTATAGAACACTAGAACTTTTTCCTATTCTTTTAAAAAAGGAGAATGGAAACAATAATATTCATAGTTATTTTGAAGCAAGATCCTTTCTCCTTTATTGAAATTTAAATAAAATTTGTGACATCCATCTACAGAAACAGCTGAGTAAACTTGGTGATATCAATAAATTTAAATCTCTTGCTGAAATGTTTGCATATTTAGACTATGGGCTCCTGAGTTCTGCAGATGTTTGTAATTTATGGTTAGAGAGAATAGATTTATTTAACAAATCCTTCACAGGATTTGTGGAAATGTGAGTTTTTCTTTGGGATTGTAGACATTGCAGTTCTGTTCTATTTTAAGTAAAGCCCATTAGGAGTCTTTAGTAATTGAATTTTTCCATTGTAGTAACCTTTTTGATATATGACCTTCTACATTGAAGTTGGACGTGATTAGTACAAGTGTTCTCAATTTCCTCTTAGCTCTGTTGGTTTTAAAGGATTCTAAATTAATTTGTAAAATGTCATACCCCAAAGGGAGAAATCAAGATTCTTTTCTTTCTGATTAGATTCCCAAAGCTCTTCTTTAAATTGTTGACTGTTACCTGAGATAGTGTTTCAAAATTACACATCTGGAAAATGTTTTCCAGGGTAGCTTGTCCCTTCTTGTTCTCCCTTGTTGGATCTACAATATGTTAATCCTTTTACATTGGCATGATCATTTCTAGCACATGGACGTTTTTTGCAAATATAGTCTATTAAGATGGTCGCACGTGCATCTGTTTTATAGGATTTATATTCAGTTGCTTTATTGTATTTAATATTTTTATTTTACCTTTAATAATTTTTTTACTTAATAAAAGTATAAACCAGAAATGAGAAGATAGATAATTTCTCCAAGGTCATGTGAGACCTGCAAGAAAATCTTCCTTTCTTTGCTCTTTTATCCATCATTTGTTTACTGTTCAATAATTTATGGAGCATTTTTTGTCCTACCACTGACTAGGAACTGTGCTATGTACTTGGATTTCATAGATGAGCAAGGTCTTGCATTTGGAAAACTCCATTATATTGGGGACGCACGCATATACACCCTAGACCCATGCACATAAGCATGCATGCATACATGCAATGGAGATCTACATGTAACTATGTGGAAATAGTCTGATGGAGATTATTGGGGAATGAAACCACTCTCCCCCCTCCTCCTCTAGGCATCATTTCTCACTGTCACTGTTCACAGTTGACTCTCAGACTCCTAGTTTGAGTGCTTAGATGAATTGCAAAGGGCTTTTCCAGTGATACAGTCTTTCTGCAGGAAATAATTTAGCAGTGATCTTTCCATTGCACCATGTTTCCCCCTCCCAGCATACCATCCATTATCACAACCCTCAATTAGGAGGAAACTGATGTAGATGCAGCTGGTGTATAAATGAGCTGATGAGACAGGTACTCGGAGTATATAGCAGGGCACTTAGATCACACTTAAATCAGCAGAGCCAGAGAGCTTGTCTGCTTATTAGGAGAGGTCTTGTTAATAAGGAAAACGTTTATTCAGCTATCTTTTTTTGTACCTTTCATGTACTACTAGTCATAATTAAGAGTTACAATTAATAGTGGCAATGACATTGTCACAAAGCAGCACCTTAAGAACCTGCCTGTTTCCTCCTTGGCGGTGACACAGTGCAACACAGTAATCTAACCATATTATGGATATGCTATTAGCATGGAAGTGCTTCATCTAAACAAAGGTAATACATCCTGTGAGGGAAATATGGGAGGAAGATTTGCTTAGTCTCACCATAACTCAGTGTAGATAATTGACAATTGACTCTAAAAGAAAAATCAGAGAACCCTAGAATTCCATATATACCCTTCAACATTCTAATGGCATAAACAGAAAATTCTGAATAAAATATTTATATGTACCAGTCACCAAGTAAAATAATGGCACTAAAATGAAATACAGTGAGGATGATGTCACGGCTTATGAAGGTGTGAATTGTTGAACTGAATTAAATAAACAGTGCCTGTCTTAATTCTTCTTTCCTTACTTTAGCCTTTTTCTTGTAAAGACTTCATTTTTTAATTGCTGTACAAGATGCAGGAGACTACGTGAATGCCTGGGAAAGGGAATTCAAAATTTATATTCAAAAGGTTGTAAAGGACGATGAGAAAGAGCTTCATGTTTAAGTTGAGCTGCTTAATTTCCTCACCCATAAAATGGGAATAATAATAATTCTATCTAATAGGTTGCCAGGAAAATCTGCACACAAGATACTCAGCAAAATGTCAGAGCACTTAATAAACATCAGCTATTATCACAATTTAGTGTTATTTCATATGAATAAATAATAATAGCCAACTCTAATATAACATTTAAGCCAACTCTAATATAACATTTATAATATGCCAGATTGTATTCTCTGAGTTTTTCATGCAATATTGCATTTGCTCTTCCTAGAAATTCTATGAAGGAAGTAATATTATTATCCCAAGTTACGTATGATGAAACAAAAGTAGAGAAGTTATGAAAAATCTCCCACGGCCAAAAACAAACAACAAAATAGCGTGCTGGGAATGGGATGCACATGGTTCAGATTTGAGGCCATGTGCCTGGGCACTACGTAACTGTGCAGATAAATTGCTAGTAATGCAGTCACCCCAAACAATAATGCTACTTGAGTCAAAAAGGGCATTCTACAGTTTCTAAGTAATGACGGTTCTTTAAAAACATAGTAAAATATGTGCTAAGGAAGAAGAGATAAAAACACCCTTTGTGAGCACTTCTAATAGTCTTGCCATTCTGCCTCACCCTGTCCTAAGAGCTTTTTGTTGTTGTTTGTTTTTGATTGCTAATGATTTTCCATTTTCAGTAAATTACTGCCAAACCGCTTGGTAGTTCCTTTCCTTTCCTGTTTTCACCAGTAGCTTCTGCCCTACTTCATTTCATTGTGAGACTGCTTTATTTATAGAAGGATTTTATATCTCCCATTGATCCCACACTTTGGGAGACACTGCTCAAGAGCACCTGGCAGTGATGATTGAACTGGGACCATAGCCTTATGCCCTTCCCCCACCTCCATGACAGGCAGGCCCTGGTGCACCCTCCTCTTGGCTCCATCAGTCCTTTGGATAATGTTAGTAAGATTGTTCCCAAGAACTACTTATAAGGACAGGTGCCCTGAGAATCATAAATAACATATGCTCATAAAGCAAATCAGCATAGGCTATGTGAGCAATGTCACACCCCCTAAAATTCTGTCTCACAGCTGAAGTTAATTGTTTTGACTGGCTACCAAAAGCCTTCACTTTGTCTAGCCTGCAAGCTCAATATTTAGAAGTAAGTATCAATTCTTTCCAGGAGGATTGTTTCTAGTCCATCCTGGAAAGTCTCTAACCACAAACTGTCTGGTGCTGCTACTGAAAAATAAATACATAAACAAATGTTTGATTTGATTAATGACTTTATAGAAGCACCTTCTCTATGACTCACGATCTTTATATAAGGATAAGAATAAGATGGCAGGATTACAACACTGGCTTCTAAACTATGTTCGTGGGAAATACCAGTATTCTACACTGTACAAACAAACAGTTGCCCCTCTACCCCAAATCGAATAATGCAGCCATTTACTATTTACAGGTAGAACAGTATGTTGGTTGGACATAGCTATTACAACTTTAAATTTTCTTCTGCAATCTATCTTTAACTTATTGCTCTCTCCTGGCAAATGGTGGAGGAAAATAAGTTGAAGAAGTAAATAGCAAATATGTGTTCATAGATAAACCCGGAAAAAGTGGCAGATCATTTTTTTTTTTTTGGTGGCTTTGGATTCCTTTATGCATACATGTGCAGGTAATTAATACATGTGTAATATTCTTGATTTCTGAAGTTAAAATTGATCTTGACCCATTTTATAGAATTAAGTATAGAAATTTTCAAAACTATTAGATCATGAGTAGCATGTCTTCTAGGTGTTCTGTCACCTGAATACTTTATTTTTTGTGGTAGTAGGGATTGAACCGAGGGGCATTCTACCTCTAAGCTACACCCCTAGGCCTATTTTATTTTATTTTTTGAAACAGGGTCTCATTAAGTTCCAGAGAGCCTTACTAAGTTGCTGAGTCTAGCTGGCTGCATACCTGTGATCCTCCTATCTCAGCTTCTCAAGCACTGGGATTCCAAGCATGTGCCCCCCCACCTGGCTACCTGAAAGTTTTTGAGTTGCCACCTTCCCCCAGCCCCCCACTAGCCTGAGGACAGGTGTGTGCATCAGCAACCTGAGTTCTGCAGAACTGCTATTCCTTGGGAGATGAGGGCTGGACCACTGGCTGGCCCTCATGTCTTCTCCAACTCAAGCAACTCCACTTCCATTCTTTTCAAATTTGGCACTTTGGATCTTTGTGCTAAGTGTTCATTGGTTCAATAGAATGCATGACTAGAAAAGATTGGGTACTATTGCTCTATATAGTGTTTGAGATCACTCAGAGCACAGAAAATCCTTGAGCCTATGATATTCTCTGGTGGTTAAATGATTTAGCTGAAGTATGAAAAGCTTCCTTCACACATTCCCATTCCAACATACCTGACTTAATACTGATGGGAACTCAACTCAGGAAACTCAGATGCATATTGATCAATATATGAAAAGTAACGGTGCATAACTAAGGGACATGCAGTTTAGGATCTTTTGCCAAACTGCCTTTACCATTTTGTCTCATTCAAAACCAAGGACAATTTGGAAAGTTATGCAGCTGATAGGAATAGTGTGCAGTTTGAGTTTTGATTCTCCCAAATCTAATTTAGTTTACTTGAGTCTGGGGCGGGAGGGGGGGGGGGAGAGAGAGAGAGAGAGAGAGAGAGAGAGAGAGAGAGAGAGAGAGAGAGAGAATGGAAATGAAGGAGCAGTGAAAAATATGCTATCTTCTATCATTAGAAAGCCATGTTTCACCGGGATCTTGAAGGCAGCCTCCTAAGATGTTTTCCTACTCTCTCAGCAGGTTTCCACTCCTTCTTCTTTGCTCTAGCCAAATTTTAATGACATAATCTCCTCTATAAACCGATGGCCTGGCTCTTGGACCTGGCACCCACAGCCCCTGCTCATTGTTCTGGTTTAAACTCTTGATATATCACCTTGCACGCTCTCCTTTATAGTCAGGATAAAGTAATTTTAGGACTCAAATCAAGGAAAGATCGACCTGCACCCTGGGCATTGCAGGTGCATTTCCCCCCTCGACCTTTTCCTAGGTCAACTGTTCTCATCTTCAACATCTTGGCTGTAGCCATGACTTTGTCCCAAGAGGTCCTCCTTAACTATCACTCCCAAGACTGGACTCAAGGACTCTTGAACATAAGCCCATGGCACCCCAAACTATATCTATCACATTGTGCTTTGCCTGTTGCCCAGTCAAACTCCTCAACCAGATTGTAAACCCCTTGAGGGCAGGGACTTCCATACATTCTGCACTCCCAGCCCAGGCCTAAGATACTGCATGATATAAAATATATGTTTAGAAAATATCAGTGAATGAGTTGTGCCTTAGCTGATATATCCCCCAGGCTCTAAGGGCATGTGTAAAGAAACATTCAAACCGTCGCCTTGCATATCTGTGCCCCCACCCTCCCATCGTCCTCTCCTCCCTCAAGACAAAGTCAGGCTCACTAATTTACAGCTATGTCAGTGATTACTGTCTTCAGAATTAATTTTATAGACCATCAATAGCCAGTTAATGAAAGACATAGTTGTACCAGTGTTGAAGTAACAAAATGTTCCAATGGGAAATGTCAACACCCTGGGAATGTGCGCCAACATTGGGAGTGCTGAGTTTGCTGTTAAAGGCCTCTCTGCTTCAGTTGGTCCCATTAAAAGATCAGTAAAACCTGTTAGGTGCACCCAGAGGCTCCATTTCCATCTAAAAACATTATGCAAATAATCATTTCAAAATACACACTGAGACTTGAATATTTATTCACTTAGTTTAAGAAAACGGAAATCTCAGAAAAATGCAAATTCAGAAAGATTGATAGATGAAAGGCCCAATACATTAAAATGACCTTGTAAAATATTGTAAAATTTAGTTGTGGGGGTTGTTACACTGTATAACAGGACAGATGCCACGAGAATAGCTCCAGAATAGATTGTTGAAATCCACCTTTTCCATTCACAGGGTCTGAGATTAGTCCAGCATAACTCCAAGATATTGTCCTCATGAGAGAATTAAGAACAGCTTAATGCACTCTTCAGTGAAAAACAAATCCAATTTAAAAATACACATGAAACAGGAGGAGACTGCCACTGTGAATATTTTCCTGGCTAGGCAAATGCAATGGTAGAAAAATTCGAGTCAAAGAAAAAGAGAAAAAAAAAAAAAGAAAAATTTGAGTTAGTCATATTTGGGGAAAAAAGTATAAGCTTGAGCAATACCCATTGTTGTGTTTTTTTTTTTTTTTTTTTTTTTTTTTTGCGGTACTGGGGATTGAACTCAGGGGCATTCTACCTCCAAGCTATACCGCCAGCCCTATTTTTGATTCTTTATTTTGAAACCAAGTCTCACTAAGTTGCGGAGTACCTCACTAGGTAGCTGAGGCTGGCCGTGAACCCGGATCCTCTGGGATTACAAGCGTGCGCCACCACGCCTGCCTCTACCTATTGTTTTTTATCGTCATTGAATCACCTTCTCTACCTTGACCATAGGTGAGTCAAGTGCTTGGCCCATGCCATCTCATTTAACCTTACCACTAATGCATTATCGTAGCTATCATTCCCATTTTAGAGATAAGAAAACTGTAGCATAGAGAGTTTGGGTGCCTCATCTAAGATCTCAATAGTAAGCATTAGAGCTGAGATTCAAATTCCATCTGGCCTATTTCAGAATATTCCAATTTGTCACCAATGCATCACACCTCTCTTATTAGCAGGGTACTGTTATCAAATGGTCAGGTTCAGTTATCCCTCAGTGTTTATTCACATTTGTTTGATTGGAGTTCTTTTTAAAATGTATAATTTGTTAGTATAAGCTAGAAGTTGGACCCCAATGAAGATACCATTGTATAAAAATCAAGACATGAAATGAATACGTGATCTCTTTACTATCTATAGAAGCAAATGTTAACTGAATGTTTCATCTTCTTTTCCTCAAAAAGAATGCGTGAGTTCAGAGAGATACACTATAAGAGCTAATTCTACAAATATTATTAGTATAGGTTTTGCAACCTGTGCAAAGATCTGAGAAGTGAGATTAGTAGTACCTACCTAATTGTACTGTGATTGTCTGCACAGTGGAACCAAGCAAGTGCTCAAGAAATTCTCACAATTATTAGTATAGTCTTACTGAATTACTTCCTTAATAATCATAATACGTGTTGACACTTTACGAAGTTTCTTCACCCTTTCATATATTAACTGTGTTTTGAGTATCCCAGGTTACACACAAATTGATGTCCCTATGTTCAAAAGTTGGAAACAGAGAATATCTAACTGCCCTTCCACATGTTGAATGAATGAAGGCTGACTTTTCATTCCAGGGCACTGACTTCTGATGACGAAAGCTGTCCTCTATTCTTATTCTCTCCTCGTCTCTGAAGCCAATACCTTTACTCAGAATAAGCTACTTCAAATTTGACCATTGAAAGCAAAATGGCCTTTCTGTAGTTATTATTTCCCAGAAACCTCCTTTCCCAAAATAGTTCATTTTTTAAGGCCTTTGCCATTCGTGCCTGGCTTATGCCTGCAGCCCAGAAAGTGGATGACTTCATCCAACAAAATCTATCTTCCATGTTGTGGCTAGCAAATCTTTTTTTTTTTAATTTTTCTTAAGTTTGATGTATTCCCTTTATTATTTTATAATATACTTTTACTGATGCACATAATTGTACAACATAATGTGTAATAGGGACATATAAGCACACCACACTTGGTGAGCTTTCTCTTGGATCCCACCCCACGGATGATGAAATTTTACTTTTTTAAAATTAAAAAAGTTACTTCTCTGATGACACACATTTAAAATTCCCTTTTTACTCTACAAGTAAACTTTCTATGGCCTGACTCCTGTTAACCAAAACTTGACATTTCACCACTCTTTTCCTCTCACACTTTGTGAAAACATACTCAGGTGTATGACAAGCATCTTCTCATGTTTCTGCTTCCCCCTGTGATTTTCTTTCTGTCCTATCATCTCCTTTTTCTTCCTTTTTAAATCAGTGAATCCAAATCATCTCTTTAGAGTCACATAAAATGTTACATCACTGTGGTCCTTTTCTGGTCCTTAAACCCTCACACCTAGCTGAGTGTTTTAATGTATTTTTTTCCTGCATTCTCATAATATCTTGTGTCTATTTTATACTAGCTTTATTCTCTTTGCTTTATTTATTGAAAAAACTTGTATGTGTCAGGGACTTATCCAAGAACTTCTCAAATATTGCATCATTTAATCATTAGGCCAACCCTACCAGCTAGGTATTATATTCCTATGATGCTTCTACACAGGAAGAAATCTGGCACAGGGATTACATAACACAGCTACTTAATAAAAGGAAGAGCAGTGTTCAAATTTAGCAGTGAGACTACCAAGCCTCACTCACCTCCTCATGTCTATTACCTTCTTAACCCCTATACTAGTCAATCCTTATTGATTACTAGATGCCCCTAGTGTTATAAGGGCTCTTTATTGTTCTTATTTTAGTTTCTCTTTCTTGTATCAATGCATCTTAGCGTATGTAGATGTTAAATAAATATTAACAGTTGGATAAATTGATAATTCAATGCTATCCTTAAATCATGCCTATGGCTTTCATGTCTTCTAGATGATTGTTCCTCTAGAACATAAGCCCCAAATTTGTCTTGTGGAGTGCTGAATCTCAGAGTAACTCTTCTCAAAACTTCTTCCCCCAGTCACTTCCTACCTAACCTCAGAGTCTTCACCACTTTTCTTGGGACATAGAAAGCAAACATTTTACTTCTCATCAGAATCCCTTGTCCTTGGTAGAAAAAAAGATTATAATTTTGGATCCAAACAAGCCAGTAACCAAGCACTAGCTCTGCAAAGAGCAGTAAGTGGTGGCAGGTACCATTTTGAATATCACTGTTAAGGAGTTGTTCAAATGAACATGTCACTCCAGGATTTGCCCATTTACTCTGAAGGCCCCAAATCTCACTCTTTTTGCTTAATCCATTCCCAAGAGGATAATCAAGCTAAATAAACTTAACATAGGACAGTGGAGACATGGAAAGGGTTAAGAGCAGTAGACTTGGGTTCTAAGAAAGCCTTCACTACTTACCAGTTGAGTGAACTGGGACACAGTTTTTACCTCTGGACCTTAGGTTTTCTCCTCTGAAAAATAGGTAGTGAATCTTCCTCACAAAGCTGTTTGCTTCCAGGTATGATGGTACATACATGCCTTGTAATTCCAGTAATTGGGAGGCTGAGACTGGAGAATCACAGGTTCAAGGACAGCCTCAGCAGCATAGTGGGGGTGTAGCTTGGAGGTAGAATGCCCCTAGGTATAACTCCTAGTACCAAAAAAAAAAAAAAAAAAAAGAAAAGAAAGAAAAAGAAAAAGAAAACTCTTTGCGAGGACTTAATAAAATATTATTGTATCTTTTTCTCACTTCTTCTTGGCATATGATAAGGTCACAAAGGCTAATCGCATGTTAAAGTAACCAGAAGTATCAGATGGATAGAATACTCATATCAGCATGATGAAGACATGCTACCATATTGACAAACTCCATGAAAACCCAAATACCAATCAGTAATTATTTGGTGGATGCCATTGAAACCAGGGAAAGGAGAAGTAATTCAATATGGAAGAACAGGGATACAAGAAAGCTTTGTTATTTATTCAGTCATTTGTTTAAAAAATGTTAATTATGTAATTACTGTAGGCCAAATCCTGGTCGGTGCTAAGTGTACACTAGCTAAAAAGACAGTATAGTCCCAGTTCTCAATTCATTCACAGACCAACGGGGTTATAGACAATAAACAAGTAACAAGTAACTTCATATATAACATCATATTTTGAAAATGCTGTAAATAAAATTGATGGGGTATAATTGATGGAGAATTATTGGGGAGATGTTTTAGTCTCTTAACTTGCTTTCCCAAAGCATATATTAAGATAAAGTTCTGTGTCAATAGGATTTATTAGAAGATACTCTCAGGAAATGATTGTAGGAATGTGGAGAAGACCGAGAAAGAAAAGAAAACAAATGTAAGATCAAACAAAGACCCTCAGAGAATACCTTCGACTCAGTCTGCAGGAAAAGTTTAAGAGGAAGACTTATAGACTTAACTTCAGAGATGGCTTCATCATGAAGGAGGAAGATAGAGTTATTTATACTTCTCATCCATCAGTTATTGGTTATGGCTACACTCTGGGGAAGATGGGAATATAAAGCTGCAGCCACTCCCTGCTTCCCACATTCTATCAAAGGCATTCCAGCATCCTGAAAGTCATCATCCCACAAAGAGACACAGATATGGCAACTGGGAATTACAGCACAAACATAAAAGGGTAACCCAAGGCAATATGGAAATAATACTGACAACATCCATTATGATGGTAGAATCTAATAAGATGACATTAAAACCAAGATCCCAAAGAGGAGAAGAACAGGGAATAGAGTTTTCCAGAAGAAGGAACTGTTTGTGGGAAGACACTGAGATAGGCAAGAGCATAGTGTGTTTAAAGAATTGGAAAGATCTCTATGTTTGGAACATAATGAAGGAAAACTAGAATGTGATAAGATACACCTGGGGAAATATGGTTGGTCTAGAAATTTGTAAGCTATGTAAAGGAATTTATATTTATTCTGAGTACAATAAGTTTTCACCAGACAGTCTCAATCTTTGGAGTGATATTACCTGATTCTGTTTCTTGGAAAATCATTAGAGCTAAGGTGTGTAATGTAGCTTGGAGAGGGGAGTTGAGTAGAAACAGGGCTCTCATTGTATAGTGGGACTGCTGTCCTCTGGGTGTGAGATGGCAGAACTGAGCAGCAGGGAAGAGTGATGAAGACGGGGAGAGCTGGGTAGGAGTAGCATATATAGTGGAAGCAGAGCCAATTGGAATTACTGGTGAATTGGGTGTGTGGGGCAGAGCATGGAAGGACTTGAATATAATGCTTGTGTTTCTGGGTATTATTACTGGGAAAACGAGGTGGCCATTTACTGAGACTGGAAGAAATAAAAATAAGACAAGAGAGATCCAGATAGTGCCAACATGAATGAATAGCCATCATGCTACTTTCCAATGCTATATTCAATCTGGAATTCTTGGTTATGTTCATAATGAAGGAATGTACAGATGATTCCTGACTTATAAGAGTTTGACTTACAATTTTTTGACTGTACAGTGCAACAGTGTGAAAGTCAGATGCATTCAGTAGAAACCATACTTTGAGTTTTAATTTTTTATCTTTCCCTAAGCAATTTGTGTATGAGATTCTCTCATGATGCTTGGCAGGGGCAAGAGTGGCAGGTCCCAGTGAAACAGGTGTTCAAGCAACTCACTTTGTAGTGCCAGTGTTTTGTGTTTTTGTACTGTCAGTGTTACTTTGTTTCATGTGTTTGCAAAGCACCCACCTGTGACTCTTCCTTCTGGTGCATTAAATGCATTTCTTACTTACAATATTTTCAATTTATAATAGGTTTATTTGGATATAAACTCATTGCAAGCCAGAGAATATCTGTAATTGAATTGGCTCAAAGGAAGACAGTGGTTTTAATATTTGAGAGATTCCCTTTTGATATATACTCAAATCTAGTCTTTAGAGGCTACTAATGAAATCATCCTAATACTCTGTGTGATATATAAACAGATTTATATTAGATATTATCTTGAAGAAATCCTTTTGAAAAAAATATTTTTTTCTTCTTTTCTCCCAGCCATGGGTCCTATTTCCGTTTATTTTTTTCATACAACATCGTTTGCTTCTCTGTTTAAAGTGAAACATTGATTCAGAGCCAGACTCCTTTCAATGTTTTCATTGAAGCTTTTTCACACAACTCCTTTCTTCCCTGTTTGATATTATAATCAATTCTTCAATAGAAATAGAAAGAGTAGTCCCTGTATAAATAGGATCAGACAATAGTAGACACCATGAACTCCAAAGTTGGCAGTTAAATTCTTGAATCATTGCAGGGGTGGAATGGAACTCTGCCAGTGCAATTCTGCTGTTGTAAATGGTTGCATGAGAACAGCGACTGAGAACTCAATCCAAACCCATATCCTTGGATATGGCGGTAACTTCCTCAAGAACTTTGCCAAATGTTCATTCCCCTCAGATAGAAATAGAAGTGTGTGTGTGTGTGTGTGTGTGTGTGTGTGTGTGTGTGTGTGTGTGTGTGTTACTGCAAATTAAACCCAGAAGCATTCTACCTCTGAACAACACCCTCAGCCCATTTTTTTCTTTTTTCTTCTGATACAGGATCTCACTCAGTTGCAGAAGGCCTTGCTCAGTTTCTGAGACTGATCAAACCTGTGATCCTCCTCTCTTAGCCTTCCAGGAAGGGTTGTTTTCTTATCTTTGTTTTTTGTTTTGTCAAAAAGAATTAAGGCAGCTGACACCCATGATGCCAGACACAAAATGTTGTGGAGAGCTAAGGCTAAACTATGGACAGTCCAGGTGCCTTCCTTATTTACACATCTGTCTTCCCCATCCAAGTGAAAGGTACTTTAGAGAAAGGACTGCTGTCTTCATTGCTATATCCATCATGCTCAACCTAGGCCCACTGTGCAGTAGGAGCAAGAGATGGGATTTTTGAAATAACAAGAGTTCCTACATCAAAACCAGTTTTCAGAGGCAGAAAATAAGTTGGGAGTTGGGTAGGGGAGAGAATGAAAAAGATCAGAGATGGGATTAAATGACATGAAATTCTGAGATTGGGAACAACCATGAAGGAAGAACTAGTGCATGTTTGTGACTGACCTCGAACCCAGGCACAGACGCCTAGCATTTGACCATATGAACTAAGCCAGTCTTCTCCTTGCTTGAGTCATTAAGTCTGATGATACTCATCCCAGGATGTGATAGTAATTGTTTTTATTTATTTTTTTATTTATTTTTTTTGCGGTACTGGGAATTGAACTCAGGGGCATTCTACTTCCGAGCTACACCCTCAGCCCTATTTTTTTTATTCTTTATTTTGAAACCAGGTCTCGCTAAGTTGTAGAGTGCCTCACTAGGTAGCTGAGGCTGGCCTCGAACCCGGATCCTCCGGTCTCAGCCTCCCGAATGCTGGGATGACAAGCGTGCGCCACCACGCCTGGCTGATAGTAATTGTTTTAATGAAGCAGAAATGGAAAAGTGGTTAATGCCTCAGGTTTAGAATCTGACAGTCCTGGGTTTGAATCCCAGCTTCCAAGCTTAAGCAAAAATGGTGAGTGCCATTTGGATGGTTATTTAAACTCTGAGCAGTAATTAACCATCTGTAAAATAAGAACAACAATAGTACCTCCCTCAGAGGGTAGTTAGATATTGCTATTTGTGTTTAACAGCACAGTACCTGGAACATTAGTGAGCACTCAAGAAATGTTAGCTATTATTCTTGTCATTATCAGCACCATTATTGTTCCAGTATTGGATCTAAGCCTGAAAAGTCTACTGGGACAAAATGAAAAAAAAAATAAATAAAAGTGTCTAGGGCTTTCTAAAATGAGCTATGTAAGACAATGTATTTTGAAAGCACATTAAAAATTCAATGGTTTTATGTAAATGTAGAAATGTTTCATTAGCATGGGTCTGATAGGCTAAAAACATTCCAATCCAGGTAAGGAAGGAAGGGTTTTAAGCTTCAAAATAAATAGAGACAGGTAATACTGGCAAGAAACAATCTCAGCGAGACTGGTATTTTGCATTGCTCAGGAAATTCAAAACAGAGGTCTAGCAATAGGGACACCAAAACACTTTCAAGTACACAGTGAATTAACAGTTTGAGAAAAATAGAAGCATCATGGGTTATTAAAGAATTATTGTCTTCAAGTAAAACACATGTTATTTTCTTAACTAATCTCATGTGATAGTTTATGTATTTCCTCCCTAGGAAAGGTTCCATATTATTAGATAATATGTGAAGAGCTGATAAGTGGTTCTCCAGTTAAAGAAAAAAGCATGAGCAAACATTATCCTGGCTTCTAAACAGATGCTAAGGGGAGTCTATGTTTTTTGGATCCTACAGCATCTGCTTCAGGAATTATTTCTTTAGTCCATAAATATTTATTAAGAGCCAGACGTGGTGGTGCATGCTTATAATCCCAGTACTTGGAGCCAGGCGTGGTGGCACACGCTTGTAATCCCAGCATTCGGGAGGCTGAGACCGGAGGATCCGGGTTCAAGGTCAGCCTCAGCTACCTAGTGAGGCACTCTGCAACTTAGTGAGACTCGGTTTCAAAATAAAGAATAAAAAATAGGGCTGGGGGTATAGCTTGGAGGTAGAACGCCCCTGAGTTCAATCCCCAGTACCGCAAAAAAAAAAAAAAAAAAAAAAAAAAAAAAAAATCCCAGTACTTGGGAGGCTGAGACTGGAGGATCCGGGTTTTTGGCCAGCCTCAGCTACTTAGTGAGGCCCTCAGCAACTTAGGGAGACCCTGTTTCAAAATAAAGAATAAAAAATAGAACTGAGGTTGTAGCTCAGAGGTAGAATGCCCGTGGGTTCAATCCACAGTACTGCAAAATATATTATAACAGGTACCTATTATATTTATATATATTATAACAGGTACCTATATAATAGGTATATATTAAGTTCCTAGCATAGGTAGTATCACAGACTTAAGATTGATGTTTATTTATTCTATATTCATCAGCAAACCTTTTTGTCTCAGATTTGCCCAAACTCACCACATGATTGTCAGTAAGTCTCCAGTGAGTATAGACTATATGGAGCTAGAACTCTTACCTTTCCTATGTCATAGTAGCTCTGAAGCTAAAATTAAGTGGCAGATGAGAATGTATTTTGAAAAGTTAAATTTATTTTTGAAGAGTTTTATTGCTACAGAATTTAAGATGATAAAAGAAAAACAGATTCTGTGGACAAACTCATTTAAAGCAGCTGAATATCCAAACAATACAGGGCAGTTTGGCAACATTTTTTTTTTTTTTTTTTTTAAGAATAATTTGCTAGTATAAAAAGCTGCCCCAAACCATCATTTACTGTTTCAGTGTGTCTTGACCTTGTTTCCCAGTGTTTTAGAGGATAGGTTCTCAAATCATAAGGTAACAAAGGGGCAGGTAAAAGCTTACAGCACCACCAGGGATTCAGAGTCATTTGGGCTGTGGTGAGGTCCATTTGTTTACCAATCAAATTTATTTATTTAACCTATATTGTATGTTCAACACTTTTCTAGATCCTGGGGGATGGAGGAATGACGAAAACAGATCCCCTGTGTTCAAGAATTTAAATTCTACATAAATTAGTAAACAACAAGTAAAGATATAACTATATCTTGGATGGCACATCTATAACCAAAATAGGAACATTCACAAGCATCCTCTCTGCTACCATCCCAACCTCTGCCATCACCCCTTATATGGACAACTGAGGCAGATTCACAGCCTGTCCTCCCGGTCCACTGTTCCCCAAACACAGTCAATTATCCATAGACCTTTGAACTGAACTTTAAAGCATTTATCAGATTACCACATACATTTTCCTACCTAAAACCTCCCAGTGGCTCTTCATTGCATGTAGTAATTAAGTTCAGACTCCCTCAGTAGCATGGTATTTAAGGCCCCTCCAAAATATGTTCCATATCTCTTCTTTTTTTTGACATGCTAAGTTTACTCAAACTAGAGGGCCTTTATACTTGCTCTGTCTTCTTCATGCAACACTCTCTGACAATCTGATTGTCCTTGTCATTGTCCAGGTATTACCCTACATGTCACCTCCACAGAGAAGTGGTTTCTGACCCTATTTCCAAGACACTTCACTGTCACAGCTCTGTATTTTATTACTCTTATTTTCCCTTTGATATCATTTACTGTTCTTGCTTATGATCTAGCCAGCAGTGTGGTTACTGTCACTATAATGGGGGCTACATGTGAGCAGTGACTACCCTGATGCGTTCAGTGTTCTGTCTCCAGTACCTAGATAAGCACCTGTACACTGAAGGAATGAGCAAAGCACTGTGGTCATCAACATCTCTCTTCAAAGCAGCTTCTCATTTCTTTAATCTCAGCAACTTTGTCTATATCACCTGTATCCCCTAATGTTTAACCCAGTGCTATGCATGGAGGATATACTCAAGAAAATTCCCTTGAGGGAATAAACACCCAAAGTAAACATTGCCCTCATGTTATGATTTAGATACAGAATGTCCCCTCAATACAGAGCTCAAGGATTGATGTTCAGAGTTGATGTAATCAAATTATGGGGATTGTGATCTCATCAGTGGGTAAGTCCATTGTGATAGATTTACTGGGTGGTAACCTAGCCAGGTAGGGTGTGGCTGGAGCAGGTGGGTCACTGGGGATGTGGCCTTGTGGACTCTGCTTGTGTCTTTGAGTACCCTTGCTTGCTGTCTCTTTGCTTCTGGACTCTGCGATGAGAGCGCAGAGCTCTTGCTCTCTCTGTCTCTCTCTGCTTCCTACCACCATGCCCTGAGCTCCTCGGATGTGACCTGGACTATCGTGGACTGAAGAGCTGAAATCTCCAGAACTGTGAGCAAATAAATTCCCCATGTCTAAGGTGTGGTGGTCAGGTGCTTTAGATGACAGTAATGAGAATGCTGACACAAACTTTACCTTGGTTGAGCTTCTGGAACAACATCCTTAATTAAATATATTATTTTTCTGTTTGAAAGGCAAAGACTCTAATGGCCCCCCCAAATTTAAAGGGCTTGCTGAAGGACGGTGAAAAAATAAAGAGGAAAATAAGAAGAAAGGCAGATCATTCCAGAGGCTGGAGGGAGTAGAGAATCAAAGATTAACTCTCAGTTGAAGCAGATGCCGAGCTGAACATTGGCAAATGGATTTGGCCTGAAGACAGATTTTGATAACTTTGAACAGAATAGAGTCCACAGGAAAGGAGAGTTAAGGAGGAAAGAGGTAATGATAAAATACAGAGGAAAGGGGAAGAAAGATTTCTTAGGAAAGCAGGCAGAACAATTTTAAACTCAGCTCTCATAACTTGGAATTGGGGGCAAGATTCAAACTTATTTGAGCAAAGGTGAGGTCAGAACTAGTGGAGAGGGAGAAAGTCGAGGATGGGATTCACACTTGGGAGCGAGGGTGCTCAGGCAGTGAAAAGGGATGGGGGCAGGCCCAGGGATGCTTCTCCTTCCAGGCAGTGGGGAAGATGGACAGAGACAGGTGCCAAGATTCTATGAGGCAGAGAAGGGTGAAGTAGAAGAGTTCCTTTAGAACTCACTTTGTTTCAATAAGATGTGACAGGCAAAGGTAAGGGTCGGCCTCTCCTGAAGTCAAAAAGGCCTGGAAATCTCAAGAAAAGATGATTGAAAAGAGCAGTAAGTGACGTGACGGTGACTATCTGGTGAGTGTGAGGTTTCTATGTTATAAGGTAGCTTGCTAAAAGTATTGAAGTCAGAATACTATAGTGTATACACAATTCATAGTGACCAAATTATGAAACCACCCCAGGTGTCTGTTAACAGATGAATAGATAAAATGTGGTCTATATATATACACACACACACACAATCAAGTTTTACTCAGTCATAAAGAAGAACAGAGTTGTGTCATTTGCAGGAAAATGGATAGAACTAGTGAATACTATGCTAAATGAGATTAGCCGGTCTCATAAAAGTCAAAGGTGGTATTGCTTTCTCTCATATGTGGGAGCTAGAGAGAAAATAGGAGAAAAGTGGGACTTTAAATAAATCAGCAAAGAGACCAGGAGAATAATGGAAGAGTATTAGGAAGGGTGGTGGGCAGGGGAGAGAAGAGGATTGAGGAAGGAAATTGTTTAAATAATGCTATGTCCATACAGGAAGCTATACTACAAACCTCACTAGTATGTATGGGAGGGAGGAGGGGGAGCAGGGCAGGATGTGAAGAAGAGCCCTGTGCATGTATGTGTGAGTCACTTTGAACTTCACCATGAGGTATGATTACAATACACCATTAAAAGTTTATATATATATATGAAAAAGTTTATATACATGTGCAAATTTATACTTATTAGTATGTTTATTTCATATATATAGTACGTATATTAAGAGTCAATGAGATAATGAGTGAACAGGAACTGATCACTGGAACAGACCAGGCAAGCGTGAAGGAGGAAAGTAGTTACATGTTTTTGAGGAAAACCTTTTGGTTAGTGATTTTGCCCTTTTCTACGTATGTAATCTTTGGCAACTCATTTTCCCCTTCTCTGGCTTGATTTCTTCTGCCAATGAGGACTACTGTTATTTGTGAAGGTTGAAAGTAGTAATGTGTACTAAGCACTTAGCAGAGGTCATAGGGAAACCTCAAAAAAATAGTAATAAGGAAAAGTCAGGAGAGGTCTGAAGTAGGGTTTTATATTTTTAAAACTTGATGCATTTTTACTTGTCAATTAAAAATAAAGCTAAGGAAACTTAAGGAGAATCACTTGGAAAAATATTTTTTCAATGTATAACCTTTCCTTTTCTCCTATGAGACTACGGGCATGGAGTTCGGTGGTGGGGCCTGGGAGTATATATTTGCAACAACCAACAGTCCAGGAGAGGCTCTTGTAAGAGGTTTATGAGTCACACTGAGAAGAGCTTTGCAAAAAGGGCTGTGATTGATGGAGCTGCATAGTATGGTGCCAGCAACATCCAGCTGCAGTGGCATTGATACAGTAACCACATTAGACTTTCTACAGCAAGATCCTCAGGACAAGGCACTCAAGGCACTCGGCAAATACCTGCAAATTATGTTTGTGTGCATATATGTATGCACGTTCACACTTCTATCCCGTTCTGAAACATTTCCATAATCCCCAATGGAAAAGCCATGCTCAGTAAACAGTAGCTCCCATTTCCCTGCTTTTCCCTCCCCAATCTATAGTTGGACTCATTACATTTACCTATTCTAGATTTTCACATAAAAGGAACTGAACAATCTGTGACTTTTGGAGTCTGGTTTCTTTCACTTAGCATAGTATTTTTGAGGTTCATCCATGTTGAAGCATGCTCATTACTTTAATCATTCCATTTTATGCCTGAATAATATTCTACTGTATGCATCCACCACAATTTGTTATCCATTCATCTGTGGATGGACATTGGGCCATTCCTGCCATTTGGTTATTGGCCACACTGGTGCTATGAACATGCTTGCAGAAACTCTGAAAGCCTCTCTAGGCACCAGCCACCGATCCTGATTTAATACATCTAGGTTGGGCCTAGGGCAAGTATAAAGAATCTCTACTTAAGGAATTCAAGAAAGATTTGAATTGCTATGTAGTTTCAGCACTCGTTAGCAGGCAAATTCATTTTGTGGGACTGATGGGACCTCCCCTCTATGAGTCTCGGTGCACAAGCGGTATCCATGAATGTAGGTCTGCTAGATGGAGAAAGAGATGATTCCAGAACAGGTAGGCACTAACAACCGGAGTGAGTGAATTAGCTCTGCTCCATGTCAAATGTGTCCATAGCACATGAAGTCCTCATAATCCACAGAAACATTCTACTTTCCTCCCCCTCAAGATTGCCAGATTGCTTTCTAGCAGCACCTCAAAGGGGCGGAGGGTAACTAACATATTTTGTACCTGTCTCTGAATAATGCAGCTTAATGGGCCTCAAATGAGCCTCACAGACCCCTCACGGCAATCTGAGAAGGAGTGCCAGGATTTGTTAAGGCTGCATGTGAATAATGTCCAGGATAAAAAGAAAAGAAATTGTGATGGCAATTATTTTAATGAAAGTGTCAGGCCTCTATATGATCCTATCCGCGAGCCGCTCATTGATGTCTCAGGAAGGTATGAACGTGTCTTTTGACGTGAGGCTTTGTACTTCTGTAAAAGCTTCCTTCTGAGAAGTTCAAAGTGTTTTCCAGAATCCCTTTCAAGCCCTTTGTGGGGTGAATGGCAAGTGTTATTCTCATTGCATAGATGATAGGAAAGTTGAAATGGAGAGAGGTTAAGTGTGTGCTCAACACTTATCTTCCAGACTTTCAGGAGGAGACCCAAGGCTCCCTGCTTTCGGAATCCTCACAGTTGGCCCTGACCCCTCTCTGCCCTCTTATCACAAGGTTAGCATAGAATGGCAATGACAAAATAGAGGCTACGCCAGCAGCAAGAGATGGATAGTTCCAATTTCGTGCCTTCAGCTGCCTGAGCGGAGCTTTCGGTCAGGGTCACGGTGGTATGATTGTTGATTCAAAACATGGGGAAGATTTTCATCTTCATTTCATCATCATCATCATCATCATCATCATCATCATCATCATCATTATTTTTATTATTTGTTAGAAATCACACAGTGGTGTTGACACGGGCCATCTCCCATCAGGTTCCTCGGAAGGTGTCATCCTCGACTGGTAATGTGGGATGGGTCACTTTCTCATGTGTCACTTCATTGTCACTGTAAAGGGTCCTAAAAGCAACCTCAAGCACATAAACTAATCGAATGATAACTGAGGTATGATGCTTTTCAAGTACCAGATAAATATTTTTTTCCCCTGGGCCACATTTTCAGGAATACTGTTCATTGCCCTCTAGTCATTGAGCCATTTATTCTCTTGCCTCAGTATCGTATGAGGGCCACTGTGGTCACAGTGTGGGCCGACCATCAGAATCACTGTGTGCAAGATTTGTGTGTTTTTATCCATTAATTTACACATTATACATTAAATTATGCAAATAAAAATGAGGAGTATGATAAGCTTTAACTCACATAAAAGGATTGAAGATGGAAAGTAAAAATCTCCCTATAAAATTTTCTGGATTATAATATACTACGTTCTAGCAAAACATATTGTATAACTTTTGAAAAACCTGTTTCATAGCTGGGTAATCCCAGTATTTGGGAGGCTGAGACAAGTTGAAGATCAGCACAGTAACTTAGCAAGACCCTGTCTTAAAATAAAAAAAGTAAAATAGGGTGGGAATTTAGCTCAGGGGTAGAATGGCCTTGGGTATAATCTACAGCACAACAACAACAAAAATACTATTTTGTCTATGCTAATGTTATATTTAATTTCTATTTGTAACACTGTATTACATTGTATATCTGTATCATAATTCATTTAATCAAATCCTTCAGTGGTAGACATTCAAATTGGAGTTAGCTCTTCAAAAGTTATACAAAGCCATAGGGAACATTTCAAAATAGAGGATACATTTGGAGATAAGGAATTTCTAGAAAAGGGGATAGTTCATTTTATAAATGTATATTTTTAAAATGTATGTATTTATAATACATGTCACATATACATATATCATATTTTGATACATTCTAAAAACATATTACTATTTTCCCCTCAGATTAAAAATGAAAACATAGTCTCCCAAGTCCTAGATTTAAGTTCCTACTGGGTTATAATCTCCTATGGTAATTGCTGATCATTGATATTTTTAAGTCAAACAATTCATTCTGAATCACATCTCAATTAAATCCTCCATTTCATAAGATTGCCAGGAAGAGCATAAAGACTTGTTTCTTGTCTATAATCTATTAAGAATATAATTTCTAAAAGTCATAAATACAATATCAATTTTTATATAACTATCACTGTTACTACAGTAGAGAAGTTAGTATCATATCCCACATATTCATTCTGGAAAACCAGAGGCCAGTTCAGCAACATGGTGAGTTTCTGCTTCATGGGATAGGGATTTTGTAATGACCGGCACTTACTAGAAGAAATACGTATGCAGTAGAGCAGAATATCCACTGCCATTTATGCAGATGGAGGTTTCAGAGCTGAATACAAAAACTGCACTGTAACTATAGGGAAAAAGTGTCTTACTCTGCAGGACTTTTCAAGTCTGGGGAATTTTTTGCTTGTTATTTTTATTATGATTACCAGAAATTTTGTACACACACACACACACACACACACACACACACACACACACACATTTTAACATTCCTGAAATTTCAGCAAGAGTATAAGAGTCTAGATTCTTTTATGTCTACCTGTGGTCTTGTAGAGAATTCTTCCTGGAAAAAAAAAATGTGAGAAAGAAATAGTACGCTTAAGCCTTTCTGAACAGTTCATGGTTCTTTTTGCATTTTTAGAGAATGTATTGCTCAGATAAGATCTCTTCTCAAAAGCCCAAAAAGATATCACGAAACCACCACTCTGCACCTTTCCTTATTAAAATATACAGAAATAAATTTAGTTACAAAAATGACTAACTTTTCTGAGTTATTAGGAAGCCATTATTCTTGAATAGAATAATTAAACAGTTGAATATCTGGAGGGGAAATAATCTTTCACATAAAAATATTGCATGATCCTTAACATAATTCATGCTATTTATACATTCAGGTTTTTTTTTTTTTTTATTACCACCAATATTTTGGAGCTTCATGCTGATTTGAAAAGTGATCAAATTTAAGTAAAAATATTTCTGAATCTTTCAAATAAACACCTTTGACTAGTTATATCATGATGATATATTTAACTCAAGGAAAAACACAATGTTTGGGAGATATTGGGGCCAAGGGAAAACTATCAGTCACTTGAGAAGAGCTGCTACTTTATTTCATCCTCAGGAGTGAAGACACAGGGTTGAGGATTTCAGGGTACCTGTAGTTACTGTGACTAAGTTGAAGAGACCAGCTGCTGTTGCTCTCAAGAACTGTGTTGGGGGAGGGGGTTGGTAAACACCACGACTTATATGACAAGTTAACTTTGAACAAGTTAGTTCACTGTGTTGCAATTCATGTTGCAATTCAACATCTGTGAAATGGTTGAGAATTATAGAGTTGCTAGGAAAGTTGTTATTGGTTATGAAGTTTCTTGGCATAATAAATGAGAAGTTCAATAAATGCTCAGTTTCATTGTCCTCCTTCTCCTTTGGATACATCTGTCCAGCCCTGGTGATTAGTCCTAAGATAGTTGTCTTCAGTCTTTATACTTTCAATGTCAGTCTTGATACCCTATATGTGGAATGGGGGAATCAAGAGGGAGCAGGGAGCTGGGTGAATGTATGTCACTATCAACATGATTTACATTATGATGTGAGACTGTAATACACCAATAAAAGTATATTAAAAACACTGAAAAAAATCCTCTATTGATAAGCAGAGAATTAGTACAGGGTAAAAAGAAGAAGTGATAGTTATGGCTGCATATGCTATGCTAGAAAGTTGGCTTGAGACATGATATACATGATTTCATGTAATATTTTTACCAATCTCACAAGGTTAAAGAAAACAATGCCTAAAGTGTTTGTTACTTGCCAAAGTTCACAAAGGTAGGAGCAAGTATTTGAAACTTAGTGTGGCTCCAATATTAGAAGAAGAGAGGATTTATATTTACATAAATACCATTAGCTAATAACCCACTACCATCCCCAACAGCCTCACCAATGCAAAAGGAAAGGGGCGGCTACTTTCAACTTCAATATCCCATTTTAAAATTAGTCTTTTTTCAGCCGGATGTGGTGGGGCACGCTTGTAATCCCAGCATTTGGGAGGCTGAGACCAGAAGATCCAGGTTCGCAGCCAGCCTCAGCTACCTAGTGAGGCACTCCACAACATAGTGAGACCCTGTTTCAAAATAAAGAACAAAAAATAGGGCTGGGGGTATAGCTTAGAGGTAGAATATCCCTGAATTCAATCCCCAGAACTGCAAAAAAAAAAAAAAAAAAAAAATTAGTATTTTAGTCTTTTTTTCTTTCAATTTTTTGTTATCAATACCTGTTTTAATTACTCTTTCTCTACATATGTATGTATGTGTGTATATATGTATGTGTGTATGTGTATATATATATACATATATATATATATATATATATGTATATATATATACAATTATATATATGAATATGTACCAATTATCTCAGTATGTTTATCATGGAGGAGTACCCAGGATAATAGTATAACTGGCTCCCAATGACTAAAACTTTCAGTCTTTTCCTTCTGTGAATTTATCCCTGTGTATAAGATATTATATAATCTAGTCATTAGTACTTTAGATTTAAAGGAAAATATTTTTCTTTTTCAAATTGAGAAGAAATTTTGTCCAGTAGATTATCTACTGTTTTTTAGAGAAAGTACATGATACTTATTACATTTTTTTCACTAATTGATATCTTGTGTTGGCACCACAAAGAGATATAGTAACAAAAGCATTGATTTTAAAATTAATGTAGAGCTGGGTGTGGTGGTGCACATTTGTAATCCCAGTACTTGGGAGGCTGAGACAGGAGATCCGGGTTCACCGCCAGCCTCAGCTACCTAGTAAGGCCCTCTGACACTTTGTGAGACCCTGTTTCAAAATAGAGACTAAAAATTAGAGCTGGAGGTGTATCTTGGAGGTAGAATGCCCTTGGATTCAATATCCAATATGCAAAATAATTAATTAATTAATTAATTAATTAATTAATTAATGTACCCATGCTTCCTATCACACTCAACCATTTAATGTCTATGTGACCTTGGATGTATTTTAAAATCTTGAGTCTTCATTTTCTACATGAATTTTTAACAAAACATAGTACCTATACCATAGCACAGTTTTTAGATAAAGGAGAAAATGTAAGTTCGGTCCTTACACTGTGCCTGGCCCACTTTAAGTCTACCCGAATGGTACGTGGCAGCAAGTATCCCACTTCTAGAGTTAGGTTCCATTAACACCTATCATGAGAGTAAATGAATCCCAGTGGGTCTATTAAATACTCGGTCTCTGCTATAAAAGGAAGGACATAAATAAATCCACATATACACATCACCATGCATCGACCTGGCTGCAAACAGAAATGCATTTGGAAATTGTCCTGCTGCCAAGGCTTTGGTTAGTCTAGGTTATTGGTGGTGAGTAATGGAATATCCACAGATCAGAGAACTGGGCAATGCTGTGCTCATATCCACACAAGGCAGACCGGGGTATGGCTGCCTCCCTTTTAAATGGGGCATGTAGTCCCAGTGACCATGACACTCACCACTCAGAAGGCTTTGGGCACCTGCCCACCCCTTCATACACACTCCCAGCTCCTGCAGGTGTTTGAGTGTTTGACCTGCCTTAGAACTCATGTATCTGTTCTTCTGGTAAGTGTGTCCTGGATATTGGGATTGATTTCTAAAGAATAATAAGAGAATTATGCGTCTTTCTGCAGTCCCCTGATCTTCCATTCCAATATCATTTAACCGTTTATTGAATTCTTCTCGCAACAGAAACAACCTAATAAAAAAGAAAATAACATTTCTAACACATAAAATCACAACATTCTGCTCGGTCCCTTGGTCTAAATTGTTAGGCAATACTGATGTGAAATGACTAACTGAGGGAATGGGAAATATAACAATTCGGAGTGGCTTAGAAATTGGACCTGTTGACAATTGCCTTTATGACTTTTCAGCAAGTTACTTACCTTCCTGGTTGTGTTTTATATAATGTAAAAGTTGGATTAGGTAACACGCAAGTTTCTTCTGACTCTAAAATTCTTGGGTCCAATGAAATACCTAATCTCACTTACTTATTTTATTCTTACTTTAAACTCAACCTTGATGATTTGAGGATAAACTACTAAAATCTCTACAACCAGTGTATTAGTAATATAATCCTTATCTCTTGGGATCCCTGCAAGAACTAATTAATAAATAATGTGGAGAAAGTTAGAAGAAAGACCAAAAAATGGGAAATTACTTATTATATTTTTATAATTGCATTTTAAATGGTAATAGTAAGGGTCTAGGTTTCACTTATGAACAACGATTTGACTATTAGTACTTATTAAAAATTAGTTTCAATTTTACATTCTGTTTTCTCTGAAGAATTAATTTTCCTTTCTTATTATTTTCTTTCAACTTTTACCGTAAAACCTTTCTACAAATCAATGGCTCTCTGGAAGTACAGCTATGGCTCTGCATCCGCATTTCATGAGAATGGATGTGTTGCAATACGCTGCTCCCTCCCAGTCTCTTAAAGGCCAACATAGTGCCTGGCAAGGAATTGGTGTATCTAAACTTGAATAAGAGAATAAAAGAAAAAACAAAAACAGCAGCAGTACAAAACAACCCATAGCAACTCTGTAGCCTTTGCCAATAACAGACCTTTAATGATTTTAGGCATCCCATCTTCAAAGGTTTTGTTTCAGCACAAAGTATTTTGTAGTCATATGTTACATGATAAATACTCTGGCACTGAGCTCTAGTTAGTAAGCTAGGGTTTTTAAATGCTTGGAGGAATAATGTGATGATCTCTTCCACTCTGGACTGAGGTCATTTTAGCTGCTGTTGAGGCTGTCAGGCAGTCCACATCCCTGGATGACAGGCTATTCTAGCAAATGTGACTGTGGCCCATCCATAGGCTGGGAGAGTCAGGTCTCCCCATCTGCCCGTGTGCAGCAGAGTTAGCTATGGTGTCCCACAGACGTGTAAATCCATAAGCTGGAACAAATGCTTCCACTTTCTTTATATGATGCTTACATCTATTTACAAGATTGTTGTGATGCACAGGGACATTTCCTCTTCATTAAGCAAAACCCTCAGGGTATATGCAAAATCTCTAAAGACTATCTTTGTGTTCCCTTTGCTGATTTTTATGTAATAATTCACAGTAGCAGTAGTGGAAATAATGCTACTTTCTGATGCCACCCCAGCTGTGTGCTATCTTTGGATCTCTAAGTGATACTGTAGACATACTCACTATTTTTTTTTGTCATTAATGATAAAAGATTTGCACTAAACTTCCACTGCTTTGTTCAACTCTTCTTGTGATCAGAACATATATTTTTAATATAGTTGTTTGGGGGCAAAGAGTACAGGCAAAAGCTCTAAAACAGTGTTGTAATATGTGTTTCAAAAGGAAAAAGAAATATATATATATATTTTTTTCCTTTTGAATATATATATAAATAAAAAATATATATTTTTTTCCTTTTGAAACACATATTACAACATACACATACATAGACATACATACACACACACAACTTATGTTGCATTAGGGTTGCCCACTCTGCCAAAGTCTGAGCCATTTGAAATAAGTTAGGTTGATCTGGAAGGCCTCATTTCATAAAAATACTCTGGCCTTCAAAAGTCTGATATGAATTTGGTTTTCTGTACTGGAATGTCTAACACATCTCTGTTTTCTTTCTCCTTTGCTTCTTTGCATTAACCCTGACTAGTTATATTAATTTTCTACTGATGTATAACAAAATGACTACCACAAACTTGGTGGCCATTTTAAACCATTTTATTATCTCCCAGTGTCCACGGGTAAAATATCTGGACAAAGATTAGAGAGGTACCTTAGAGTGGTCCTCTAATTATGGTCTCCCAAAGTTAGCAAACCAGGAGTGGGTTCTTGTCTGAAGATTTGACTCAAAAAGAATCTGTTTCCCAGCTCATGTGACAGTGGCAGCATTCGATTTCTGTAGCTGTAGAATTCATAGGAGCTTGTGTCTTCAAAGACAGCAAGCAAAAGAGAGAGACTTCAGCTACAAAGACATTATTATCTTTTGGGGGTCCTGGGGATTGAATCTAAGGGTGTTGTATCTCTGAGCTATACCCCTAGTACAATTTTTTTTTTTAAATTGGGTCTCATTAAGTTGCTAAGGCTAGCCTTGAAACTGAAACCCTCCTGTCTTAGCCTCCCAAGTAGTGGGATTACAGGTGTGCACCATCATGCACAACTGACACTACTATCTGATGAAATGTAATCATGTTCCTTCCATCACTTTTTCCATATTCACTTAGTTACAGTCAAGTCACAGGACCTCTTAAACTCAGGAGAGTGATTATACAAAGATCAGCAGTTGAGGGTCATAAAGGTCCACCTATGGTCTGTCTGTGGAATGATTTTCCCTGGTCCTCTCATTTTTAGTTGTGGTCTCATTTACTGCTCTTGAATTCCCAGCTCCAGAACTGACATATGCTACTTCTCTTTCACATGATCCTCATCATTAGTTTCACACAATATTCCTTCTTCAAAAATTTATCACACATGTCCTACAGGGATTTTGTAGGTTTTTTTTGTTTACTCAACAAGTGTTTATTACATGCCTATTATGGGAGTTATAGTAAAATCATGAAATGTACAAAGATGAGTAAAAATAATAAACCAAAGCCAAGACAGAAACAAAAACTACAAAAACCAAAATGCAACACAAAAAAATAAAAAAACTTACTGCATTCATGGATCTCACTCTCAAATTAGGGATACCTATCTGTTTAGCCAAAATTAAATAGAAAGAAATGAACATTCACAATTCTTCCAAGTGCTATAAAGTATGTATACAGAAGGGCTGAGATGACCTGAGGAGAAACACTCAAAAAATAATCCACAATTCACTGTGAAGACAGGCAAGGAAATGGAATTTTTTTCTTATTTTAACCTTAAAGCAAACTAATAAGGTAGTCATTAGTTGCTATACTTAATAAAAAAAAAAGATAACAGAGCTAAAGAATGCAGGAATAGGTAAAATAGCTTGTAATTTAGGAAGCTGAGATATGAGACACATCTTCATCACACTAATACCAGAGCTCCAGGTTGTAACTCATATAGGATAAAAAGGAATTTGTTCTTTCTATGTTTATCCCAAATTTGGACATACCCTTCATATAGTCAATTTGGCAAATTATCAATCCATGTTTACTTTGGATTAAGTGACAGTGGTTTTTTTTTCTAAAATAAATTTGAATCTTATTAGTGCATAAATAATAATCTATTTGTCATTTTATTAATGAGATGTAAGCTTTAATTATTATATTGAGGACTTAGTAACTTAAAGTAGCAGATCTCAGAGATGTGTCTCATTTAAATGTGCATTTTAATAGAGCATTTTTTCTAAGAGTTGAAATATGTTTTAATAGTTACAACTAACCTCAAGCTTAAGTATTCCATGATGCATTGAAAGGAATATTTTTAGAATCAGAATTCATCAACAATGTTGCAGAATTAACATTCTACATCTCAGCTTGATAGAAAATTCAACTGGAAAGACATTCTTCTCTCTGTGGGATTATCATGTTTATATTCAATATTATAAACAGAATAGATCCATAGCCAATTGCAAACAACTCTTTTCAAATTTGTGTCTTCCTACTTGTGTAAATGTAAACTATCTATTATTGTGAAGTAGCATTATAATAAGTAAACATTTTTCTATCCAAAATGCAATGATAAAATATTTGGGTCATTCAGCTATATATAAGGAAGTCATTTTATGAATGGATTTGATCTTTAGCCATGAATATCCTGATTTGGATGCAAAATTAGTACAAAGGGAAATTATTTCTTTACCAGAATTTTTTAATCTTCCTCAATTAAGAAAAATGACTGAAGGATGAAAATGAAATTTTTTATTGAAATATTGAGCTAACTAAACAGGCCAATGCAGTCTGTCCATCTTCTAAAAAGCCACTTTGGCAAATGATTGCCTTACAAGCAATTCACTCATGTTTGCTACAGTTTGCTAAAGCTCTTCCATACCACTGTGAGTCCAGTAATCCTCTGGGAAGTCTATCCTCCTCACCTGCTTTTGGCTCATGCATTCTTTCCTCCAAAATGTGACTGGAGATTCTCCAACCAATAAGCTTCCTGCAAACTATCAGCACTCTATAAAGAACAGGGTTTTTGTTTTGATTTTGGCTTTGTGATCATAAATAGCACTATTCTCAGGCAATGAAAAGCTATGAATAGCTTTATAAAGCGTGTTACAGAAGGCCCAGAGTATGTAAGAGATTTGTGTTTGTTTATGTGCTGTTTTCTGCACTGAGAAAAGAATTTAAGGCAACCAATAATTATAGGTGAGAGTTTCCAGTTTTGGAGTTTTTCCAAGTGAGCGCTTCTAAGTGAGTTTAGACTACAGACTGTTGTAGGCTGCAGGATCTCTGTGACTCATCGTAACCCCTCAGGTTCCCAGGTTCTACCTGTTGTGTGGTGCACTGGGGATCAGCCCAGTTATATGCTACATTCTTTTTTTTTTTTTTTTTGTATTGAGAATTTAACCCAGAAGTATTCTATCTCCAAGCTACCTTCCAAACCCTTTATTTTTTTTAGTTTTTCTTTGTTTTGAAACAAGGTCTTGCTAGGTTGTTGAGAGTCTCTTTAAGTTGCTGATGCTGGTCTTGAACCTGTGATCTTTCTGTCTTAGCCTCTCCAAAACTGGTGATAGGTGTGTGCTACTATGCCTAGATGATATACTTCATTCCTTTTTTTTTTTTTTTTTTTTTTGGTACTAGGGATGAACTCAGGGGTAATCTCTCTCCAAGTTACACCCCACCCCTATTTTTTATTCTTTATTTTGAAACAAGGTTGCACTAAGTTGTGGAGAGCTTCACTAAGCAGCTGAAGCTGGCCTCAAACTCAAATCCTCCTGTCTCAGCCTCCCAAGTACTGGGATTACAAGCATGTGCTACCGTACCCAGTTACACTTCAGTCTTAGTAGGCTTGTTGGCCAACTTCATGCACAATGTCATTTGCTTTTATTTATACATTAAGATTTTTCCACCAAAATATAATCTTTAACATTTCTATCTTTAGACAGAAAAAACAACTTTTATCTACATGTGAAACTATCCCATAAAAGGTGGGGTAACAATTAAAAAAATATTGTTTTAACATATCATTGTACCTTTATTTATAACCCCAAAGTAATGAAAATGCCTTATATCAAAGACTGTGTGTGTGTGTGTGTGTGTGTGTGTGTGTGTGTGTGTGTGTGTGTGAGAGAGAGAGGGGGGGGGGCTATAATGAGCAATTGTCTTCATGTGATTATAGAGGCTAAGTAGTCCTATTTTGTTTTCTGCAAACTGGAGACCCAAGAAATCCAGTGATATCATTGCAATCTGGGTCCTCCAAGGCCTGAGGTCCAGGGGAACCAATAGTGTAAATCTCAGTTTAAGGGCAGGAGAATTCTGATCCCAGTTCAGACAGGCAGAAAGAAGGGGTGAATTCCTCCTTCCTCTGCCTCTTTGTTCTATTCAAGTCCTCAGAGGATTAGATGAAATCCATTCACACTAGAGAGGGCCTTTTGGTTACTGAGTCATTTGACTCAAATGCAAATCTCCTATAGGACCACCTTCACAAGCATACCCAGAAGCAATGATTGAATCTGGACATTGGACATAGTCCTGTTGGCACATAAAAGTAAGCATTACAACTAGTATTTTCCCTGTTCTATAGATGATGTTACTGAGGCAGAGACAAACGTAGGTATAGCGCCTGCTCAAGGTCTCAACTAAGTGTAGTGTTTACAGGTTGCAAAGTGGTTTCTTTTGTTGCTGCTGTTGTTGTTTTGGTGGTGGTGTTTTTTTTCTTGTGAAGGATCATATGGTTATTCATTTGTTTTAGATTATTAGTGTATAGAATACATTCAGGTAAGTACTTTGCATCTCTTTGGCCCTTCCAGCAACACTGAGAGTTGAGAAATCTAGGAAGACATTTTCTAATCTAATAATATAGTAAGCAGTTGGCAGTTTTACTGGTTAAATGCCCCACACTATCTTTTCAAGCAAATGCAAGCTGGGAGGCTACATTGTAGTCCTTATGGCTTCCAGCAGGTAACCAAGGCTGCCCTCAGCGTTTGAGGGAAAGAAGACAAAACCACCCCAAAACAAAGCCTAGCCTAGAAGATGACAAACGTCTGACCTGCTTCTAATCCCCCATAAGTGTCAAAGCATTATCCTGCTGTGTCTTTAAGGAGGGTTTGTTCCTCAGAAACAGCATCTTTTACAAAATAACATATTTTAGTGATTTTAAAGATAACCCACATTGACATTAGACATTTTTGAAAAACTTTTATAACAGCCTCAAAAACACTTGTTGCTTTTAATTTACCTAGTATATTATTATTAACTTTTGATTATATATCTGCCCATTGATTTGTCTCTAAACATACACATAATTTGGGTTGTACTCTAGGGAAATAGCTTTTGACCTTTTCATGCTATTTTTTAAACCTAACTGTATACCACCAACATACTTGCAGGTTATTATTCCTCTGCAACATCATTTGTAATAGTTATATCATTCTACATTTATAATCATATGATACAAGGATATACCTCAGCTTATCTAATCAGTTCCTTATCTTGGACTATTTACATTATTATTCTGAATTTTTCAGTATAGTAAATAACAAAGAGATGAATATATTTATGGATAACCATCTGAATGTGTCTATTTACTTCCTTAGTGTAGACTTTTGAGAAGAAAAACCTCTACATTAAAGCAAATGTAAAAAAAGTGTCTCAACACTATTCCAAGGGATGGTTTCCTATAAGCTGCATTGCTTTGCACTGTGAGGGAGGGTGGGGAAGATACTGGGGAGGGGGCTACCACACCAGGGAATGATCATTCATTCATTCCCTCTTGCCTTTCACCCACCCATTGCTCCTGTTTCTGCTACCCTCTTCTGCAATCCAATCTTCCAACATCTTCCATACTATCATTCCATGGAAGCCCGGGAACCTCCTTCATGTGTCATGCATCAACTGGGGTTTCTTCAGACAAATGTACAGGATTCGAAGCTAAGGGCTAACAAGAAGTATTAACAAACTAAAGGGGATTGAATGACATTTGGGAAATTCTGTTGGCAAATAAATTGATTGGAAAGAATAACTTGCTGATAGAGGCCAGATATCAAAAAATAATGTTTGTTACACAGGATCTGTTGTTTCTCAAAAATGACATGGATGTATGAAGTAATGAAAGAATTCTTGGTTCTGCAGGTAGTTATTTTTCAAGTGTAAGGGCTTGACAAGATCAGGAATTAAGCAGTTTATCTTTAAGGAACTTTGAAGATCTACACATGCTCAAATCCAATTGTTATGTTATTATCTATTTTTTGTCTTCCTAGCAGTTGTAAGTATCTGAACTTATTTATGCCAGCGCATGGTCTGTTATCTGTCTCCCTTGTTGGAAGATAAGCTCCATGGGGCCAGTACCTCCTTTAACTTGTTACTTTTCTGTCTCCTATACCTATCACAGCAGTAAGTATAGTCCTAATCTCAAAGAGTGCTTGCAGGGCAAAATAATGAAAGGGTTGCTATTTTTCTCTAACTCTTCGAATGTCTACTTTTTTAGTTATTTAATAAGTTATTTTCTGATTAGTTTTTAATTTTATATAGCCTAGTATATTTTCTCTGTGTAGGTTCATAAAACAAAAGGATATAATGTAGAGAAAATATACATCTACTGAATGTATATCTTAAGGACAAATATAAGTGATCATTTATCAGATATTAGTTCACTAACTGGAGGATAACTAATATTGTGTCCATTTCTGATTATTAGTGCCAGATAAAAAAATTGATGGTTATGGAATTTTCAGATAAGGCTTGCTAATGTTTCATTTTGAAATGCTAAGTCAGCGTAAAATCACATCTAAAGTCTGGTTAATATAAGATCCAAAAATAATTCAAATAAGGGAAAAAGATTCAAATGGTCAAGACTCAAACATTACATTTTATATGACTTGATCTGAATGGTGTAATATGTTTTAGTTGAAAAACAAATCAAATTTACATCATGAAAAATAACGTGGTTAAATCAATACAAATGCTATGAAAATACCACCTGCCCAGTTTTTTCTTAATGGAATTCATTTTTCCAAATCCTTATGTGATATTCACCTTGCCATCTGTGTTATTTACATGTGCCAAATCTGAATTGTTTCTTAGAAAATCTTTAACTAATGGAAAGTTTACAGAGCATAGAAAATGTAAAATTAAGAACATCAGAGGATGATGGAAAGAGCTGTTTGTCTTCGTTGAACATGACTTCAGAACTTACCTGGATTGAAACCTATCTTAGCATATTTTCTGTTGCTTTCACTGAATACCAAAGGTGTTTAATATTACAAAGAATAGAGATTTAGTTGGCTCACAGTTTGAGGGCTGGTGAATCCATTATCAAAGTGGCAGTGTCTGTGGGGGTTCTGGTGAGGGCCTTCTTGCTGCATCCTGGAATGTCAGGGAGCATCACATGGAGAAAAAGCAAGAATGCCAGAGAGCACTGCTGTTATCACAGAGCTCCTCCCACAATAAGGCAAATCCATTCATCCACGAGTCGACTAATACATTCATGAAGGCAGAGCTCTCATGACCCAATTACTTCCAAAGATCTTAACTCCAAATACCTGAACATATGGCTTTGGGGAATATGTTTCTAACACAAGAATTCTGATTTATAAGCATTCAAATTAACACATAAACATCTTTCCAACTGAGATGCTCAATTTTCTTCTTTCCTCAAGTTTCTAGTGATACCAAGACCATATTCTGATAATACTTTCAAATAGGTACCATCTCTCTTCTCTGAGCCCCAGAACATTGGATATACCCCTTTTGTATCACCTGTGATAGCCAGTTTAAATGACATTTCAACACATATTATTTACTAGTCATTATGATGTTAATTTTATTCTCTTATATGTTAATTTTTTTCTTAATTACCTTTCCTGGGCTCTATTCTTTTTGGAATCTTAAACCTCTAACTCTTACTTGTTCATTCATTCATTCGTTCATTCATTCATTCATTCAATCAGTAATGAGGATGGAACCCAAGCCTCACTTATGCCAGGCAAACTGTACCACTCAGCTACATCTCTAGGCCTTTACCACTTTCTTGACACTAAGTCAATATACATAAGTACAGATCCCTCTCAAACTATGACCCTCTCTTCCTAAAACCTTCTATTCTTGCCTATCTTGTACACAAAACTACTATGACTGTATCTATTAAATAGTCAGGAAGGGCATACTAGGCTCTATCTATGCTCAGACCACATGAACATCCTTCCCATCCTCCCAGGAAGTAGTCTCACAGCCACTACATCCCAGCTTCAGTTCCCTCCACTTCACTGAAATAGCTTTTTATTCCCCTTACCTGTGACTTCCTATGTCCTAAATTTGATGCACCTTTTCAGACTTTATTTTACTTGATCCTCACCTACCTCTCTGTTTTTAATTTGCTGCTTATACCTTACTATTAGCCATATCAAACTTTAGAATTACCTAATTTCTCCTTTGCATTTTCTCTTTCACTGCATACATTGGTCCCCTCTCACTGGAAAGATTTCATCTCTGATGTTCTCTTAGCACATTTCTTTTTTTTTTTTTTTTTGCGGTACTGGGGATTGAACTCAGGGGCATTCTACCTCTGAGCTATACCCCCAGCCCTATTTTTTATTCTTTATTTTGAAACCGAGTCTCACTAAGTTGCGGAGTGCCTCACTAGGTAGCTGAGGCTGGCTGCGAACCCAGATCCTCCGGTCTCAGCCTCCTGAATGCTGGGATTACAAGCATGCGCCACCACGCCCGGCTTCTTAGCACATTTCTAATCATCTGTCCAATCCTAGTTAATGGTTGCGTCCCCAGCGAAGTCCTTATTCCCTCTGTGCCCTTTTCACTCAGTGCTACATCCCTTTAGAGCAGATCACCTTGTTCTCTCTGTTGCTCCTCTGTTGCCAGACCTCATGCCTTGTACACATATTGCAAGGCTTGTTACCAAATTACTTTCATATCTATCACCTATACCAAACTGGGAACTTTCTTTGTTTTATGGGGTAACTCTTGACAAAGTGCTTTGAATGAACATTGAATAAATGGATGAATAAACAGACAAATGAATGAATGAATAAAAGTTCTACAATTTCAATAACCATGAATTAAATCCCAGATTTAGACAGGCATGGTGGTACACACTTGAAATCCCAGAACTTGGAAGGCTGAGATAGGAGGATGACAGGTTCAAGGACAGTCTCAGCAACTAGTGAGACTGTCATCAACCTAGTAAGACTCTGTCTCAAAATAAAAATAAAATAGGGCTGGGGGTATAACTCAGATGTATAATGTCCCTGGGTTCAATGCCCAGTACCATACACATACAAACAAAAAGCCCTAGATTTATGGCAGTACACAACACATAGTAGATTCTAATAATAATTTGTTGAATAGGTTATATTTAATTTATAATAGATGAACATAAAAACTATTGATATGTAAAAATAATTTTAAATTTGGCACATTTTTGCTTATTTTAGACATAGTTCTAGGATCCAATTATTATAATAGTAATTGTTATCCAATTCATTTTATTAAATTCCTCTTTTGTATCTACATAGTAATCAATAAAGACACTGATGATATAGCAAATGATAGTGCTATTTGCAAGTAGGCTAAAATATTATGTTTTCATTAAGACATTTTATACAAGTCTTATTAAGCAAATCGATTACAGTGTCATTCTGTACGTACAGCACTTTCTTCAAAGTAACACTTAAACTTTAAACCTTGAAAGTTCAAGCCTTTGCTAGAGAATTTTACCTGGTCTTAACAGAGAAAAGAACGAAAACAATATCTCCAACAGATGACAGGGTTGAACACAGAGGCATTCATTCTACCCAGCAATCTATCAGCAATGATGAATCAGGCTCCCTGTCAAATACAAGCAATGGGGTAAAGTATCTATTGATAATTCTACCTCATTGAAGAAGGCATTGGTACCCTTCTCATATTCCTTACCTTTTCCCTTGTCTATCATTCAGCTCCCTTGTTCTCTCTGGATGAGTGCATGCACTTATTTGTGTCTTGACATTGACCATAAATTGGGAAAGTCAGGCATCTGTGCAAGAAGGTTTGTGCATTAGTGATAAATAGACCTGAGCTTCCACAAATTATTGATGTTATTATACCTTCAAGTTCTAAGCACTTTCTTCCTTGCCTCTTGATGAATGGTTTCCTATCTTTGTCAAATGAAATAGATGCTGAAGCATTATTCTCAAGAATGGGGAGAAATATCTAAAGAGAAGTGTAATCACATCATATTTCCCTGCAAATGCACGCAGTGAGCCCCCAGAGCAGAACTCCCTGGCCTCATAACATTACCAGAAAGAGGAGTAATAACAACCTCTTTTTCACCAATATCAAAATATTAGGACTTTCTTTTGTCAAAGACTGTACATTAGTAAAATGTTTACTGTACATATTCACAAACTTGGAGATTCTCCTTACATTTCTCAGTCAATTAAGCAGTATGTTTTTGGAAATAGCACCTTGGGTAAAATTTAACAAACATGCACTGAAACTGGAACTACTTTGTGTGAAGAAGACACATCTATTCAGAAAATTAAAAGTTTAGTATGTGGAAAATGTGATGAAAATGAAGTTTACTTAAACTTAAATGAGATTCATTTGCCTAATTTTAGTGTATTAAGAAAACAAGGATAAATTCATAGTCCTTTAAGAGAAACTTGTCACAAGTACAATTTATGAAATTCAGCAGAGCACAGTGTGGAAATCAAGTCATCTAGGACAGCAAGGGAGAAGACGTTTCTAAGATGATTAACTGAATTAAGAAAAAGAGTGTACACACTGATCTACAGAAGCTGCTGGACTCCTTTCCTAAGTTGCTGTCACAGATTACCAAAGGCCATGTAACCAAAGACAATAGAAATTGATTCAGTCACAATTCTGAGGCTTACAGTCTGCAGTTAAGGTGTTAGCGGGGTTGGTGGACTCTATGAAGCTCAAGGAAAGAACACTTCCATCGCATCCCCCTCCTGGAGGTTACTGAAAATCCTTGGCATTTCTTGGCTTGTAGCAACATCATTCCAGTTTTGGAGTCTTTCCTTGCATAGCTGTCTTGCTGTGTTTGTCTCTTTGTCTTCAACTCTTCCTCTGATATCTTCATAAGGACAGTAGTTATTGAGTTTCAAATCCATCCTAATTCAGTGTGACCTCATCGTTACTAATTTCATTCAAAATGACCCTGTTTCAAATAAGATCACATTCTGGGGATAGGGTTACACATGTATTGGGGGGCTATGGTACCCAACTAAGTACAGTTGCTATGCTGCTTTATTTAAAACAAAGTTTGGTTAAATGATGACACAATATTAGATACAATAAGTAGGCCACAAATACCTGTAAGTATGTGCAACAAAGACTCAGAGGAAACCGCAATTGGACTTTTAGAAAGAACAGAATCAAATGGAAAAAGTAGTCAGATATGAATAAAGTGCCAATAAGTCACACTGGCCATTTGAACATTACCATTGTATATCAGTCTACTTTCACCTTTTAATATTATGAGTTTTAGTGTTTGATTATGTAATTATTTGTTTGCAAGAAGTATCAACTCTTTACGCAAGCTAAATTATAGGCTTCCCTTTTCTGAGTACCACACCTCTATCTAGAACTTTATCCTCTAGCAGTACAACTTGTCTATACCTTCTGCCTATACCCTACAGCAGCCATATTCAGCCTTGAAGCCTTTGTCTAGGCTGTCTCCTCTGCCTGGACACTCTCCACTGGTCCCTCCTGTATGCCTTTACTGGGTTTGGTTATGCCTTTCTTCTCACCTCACGTGACACCTCCCTAAGGCAGACTCTGAGCACAGTGCTCACCTTTATTCTGAGCTACATCCTCTCCCATCTCCTGTATTACTTTGTTCAAACATTTTCTTTGCATTTACCAAATATCTTGGTAATTACCTTTTCATATATCTGCTTCCTCTTAATAGATAATTAATTCTTGTAAGATTGAAAAGGTATGGACAGCACAAAGTAGGTCCAGAATACTGTGTATAGACAAATGAATAATAAGGCAAAGCATGACACAGTGCTAGGCATTAAGTAGAGTGAAAAATACTTATGTTGATAGAGTTTGCATGTATAAAGGGTGATGTGGCTACCAATAACCATATTTTGATTCAGACAGTCCCTCATGCTACAATAGAAGTAAAGTGAAATACATTAGGAAACCACTAGCTGAAGCAATTATTCCAACAGTGGTATGATCACCAGAGAATATTTCCTCACAAATGTGCTATTCAAGCTGGGTATTGAGGTATAGGCATTACTTCTAGAGATGGGTTAGTGCAGGAGGTCAGGGCCCTAGGAAATACTGAAGAAGTGAGATAACTTTTTAAAGCAAAAGCAAAAAAAAAGCATGATTGTATGCACAAGGATAAGTCCAAGACCCATGTGAAGAAATGCCAAATAATTCAGCTCTGAAATAGCAATGTAAACACCATGAGATCATTCTGGTGAAAACCAACTAGTAAGTTAGATGGGAACTAGGTCCTAGAGATGAGGAGATAGGCCAGGAGCATCATAGAGGAATGGTGTGTTCAGAGCTGTATGTCTGTGTGTGGCAGCCCTGACTTCCTCGACTAAAAATGCTCTAAGAGGGAGTTGGTGTGAGCATAAGGCCAGCACACTGCATGGCTGAGGAACTGGCCATTATTGGATAAGGAGCAGGAGAAAACATGATCTATAGAGGAACAGATGTGTGACTTAAAGGGAGCAGGTGACCAGATCTTGTATAATCTGATTGAAGCAAAGGAAAACCAGACTTGAAGATGAGGGCGGTTATGAGCCTTCAATGAGTAATGGCATTCTCTGTGAGATGGCTCTCAGGCTCAACCAGGATGAAGCGTGTACTCATTTTTATTCCAACAGCATTTTAACTGACTGCTACTCAGAGTATACTCTACAGGAAGGATTTTTTTTTTTTTCAAATTGTTGGATACCCATTCACAATGACAACATAGAGTGATTATACGTAAGCATTTAGAAACAAGCATAGCAATTTGATATCACCATAATATCTATAGATGCTATTTTGGTTTTAGAAGTATATCAGTATTTAATGCATTGGAAAGAAAAAGAACAAAATGGGTCCTTCACCATATGCAGTTTCACCATACATAGAGAAGCTCTGTTCTGCCTGGAATCTCACTACTTGAGAGACTGAGACAGGAGGATCACCAGTTTGAGTCCACCTCAGCAACTTAGTGAGGCACTCAGCAACTTAATGAGACCCTGTTTCAAAATAAAAAATAATAAAATAGGGTTGGGATATAACTCAGAAGTAGAACACCCCTGGGTTAAATCCTCACTACTAAAAACAAAAACAACAACAAAAAGCAAACAACAACAATAAAAATCCAGTTTCTTACTGAATAATTGATCAGTCTACTTCTCGATTCCATTTGCCAGCTATGTGTGGGAAGTAGAGCAATATTCCCAAGTCCTTTCTGAACTCCCAGCTTCAATTATGGGGCAAAGAACAGCACAAGTAATCAGTAGAGTTAATGTTGATAACTAGTAGTCATTTTTAACTGCTGAGAGAGCAGTTTCAGGTTGACCACTTGTGTGGAAGTCACAGAACTCAAAATTTAGATAAATGAATAGACACAAGCAGACATAAATACAAACATATAAGCATGCAAAAGACATACCTCATTAGATGCCACAAAAGAAAGAAGAGTTGTAAAAGGGAGCTGGGATGGATAGACCATTTGCACACTTCAAAATTTTGGAAAGAAGTCCTTAGTGACGAAAGTACTCAAGATGCAGACAGAGAGGAGGAGATAAAACCAAGTCTTCAAAATTGTAAGACATAAGGAGTTCCCATGATGGGTATATGCCCTGCTTAGATCTATTGCTTCTGCCCTGGACCAAATTAAACATCTATCACTAGAGAACTGGGAAAGCATTTCTGACTTGCAAGATCCTGAGCATGATCCATCCCCAAATAAGCAACCTGGTGTCCTTGACCCAGCAAAACTCTGCTCTGGGCAATAACTTTCTCTAAGAATGACAGATGATTTCCGGTTTCACTCAACATGCTCAGTGCTGTTGACAGACTGAAGCTGCTCCGGGAGAAGGGTCTGCTACTGGCTCATGCAAGCATTTGTGGTTACACTTGATCTACCTAAAGGATTTCAATTAGTTTCCATCTGTGAAGTATAAAATTGAATCCCTCAGAATGCCCTGAGCTCTTTCTAAGCATGGGTTGTGTTGCCAAACTGACAATTTGCAAGGAATCTAGGCCATATTTCAGAGAATCCAAGTCTGGTCAAACTTGAAATGATATTAGTGATAATTTAGCCAAGCTCCATTTTTATAGACAGTACTTAGGCATTCAGAAGTAAAATAACTAGTCGAAGCTTCCATAATGAGCTGAATGTGAAACTTGAGTATTTCCACTATACCTGGATGTTTCTGTCAACTACCTATTCATTAATTTATGAATTTCCCAGTAGATAACAATTCCTCCTGGTTCCTGAAACCAGTTGGTTGTTCTGGAAAAAGTTTTCAATGTGTTATTTTTGTCATTTCCCAGTAACTACAGAGGACCTTCCTGTGTTTCAAGGTATCATAGAATTTCATGGCTATCATGAAATTAACTGCCAACAAGTAGGACTTAACATCAGCCAAATATATTTCATACAAATGAAGCAACTTTATAATGAAGAAACTCCTGCGAATTATCTATTAGTTTTAAGGGCATTACACAGTTCTCAGATAAAAATTTTAGGTTTTTAATTGTCTTGCCAAAATCCTGTATGTCAACACATAGCTCATTAGGAGGTAAGAGAACAAATTCTGACTACATGAACTTCCATGCACACATCTCATGGGATCACAGATTAATCTCCTCATCCTCACAGTGAGGTGGCCACAGTACCTACCTCATAGAGTTCTTATGGAGTTGGCTCAGTGTAAGGTGCTTTGCACAATGTTCTTGACATGATAAGCATCCCATAAATGTTGGCCATTAACAATAATAACTAGGTTGCTTCTCTCAGCATTCTCACTGATGTGACTCAAAATACCTGATGACCACTACTTACAGGAAGGAAGATTTATTCTCTCACAGTTCTGGAGGTTTCAGAGTTTTGGGTTCATGGTAGGCAGATCTGAGGGCATGATGGCAGGAATCAGAGAGAAAGCCAGGAAAAGGGGACCGATATCTTCCATCCATACCCTACCTATCTACCTAACTACCCAATAAATCCATTAACCCATCAATGGATGTGTCCACTGCTGAGATTAGCACCTTCAGGATTCAGTATCACCTCTGAACAGTCTGCATTGTCAGTGCATGAGCTCCTCCAGGGGACATGCTATATCCAAACCAAAATGGAGGTGATGGCTCTGCCAGGGTTTGCTGTAGGCTGCTGCATGAACAGGGAGAATGGACTTGATAACAGTGACTGAGATCTTATCCATTTGTGAAATTCTGTGACTCTAGTGAGTCTTCCTGATTTTAAGCCATTAACCAATTTACTGAGCCTCTGTCTCTGTCTCCAGCTAAACCTTGCTCTTAAAAATCAAAGTAATCATCAGGGCATGGTGGCACAGGTCTTTAATCCCAGTACTTTGGAGGTTGAGACAAGAGGATGGCAGGTTTGAAGCCAGCTTTAGCAACTTAGCAAGACCCTATTTCAAAATTTAAAAAAACAAAAAATTTTAGGGGTGCAGGTCAGAGGTAGAATGCCCCTGGTTTCAATCCCCAGTACAAAAACAAAACAAAACAAAACAAAAAAGGAAAGTTATTAATGCTCTGCTGCCTGGCCACATTTCTCTCTTTCATGTGAGGGAGCTTAATAGTTACTTAAAAGCAAGGACACTACCCAGAGTGAGCATCTGTACTGTGCCACGATCATCATTCCTGTTCTTACTGCACCCAGCATCCTATGAGGGAAGAATTATTGGATTTTAAAGATGAAGAATAATACCTCAGATACATTAAGGTGTATCAGATACATTACTCATCCAACTTCCAAGACAAAGTGATCATCCAATTTACTAAATATATCAGGACACTTTCGATAGTAAAATGGGGCACTATTAATGGTGCCTGCTTGTAATTCCAATATTTGGAAGGCTGAAACAGGAGGATCACAGGTTTGTGGCCAGCCTCAGCAATTTAGCAAGACCCTCAGCAACTTAATGAGATGCTATTTCAATAAAATAAAATAGGACTGAGGGGTATAACTTGGAGGTAGAATACCCTTGGATTCAATCTCTAGTACCACATATATGCACACACTAAAAGTTATAATTGGGATCATCTCAGGTGGAGTAAAGCATGTCATCATTCTATTCTCCATGTGGGTACAAAGAACTCATAGAGCCAGAATCCAAACACATGATAATCTCTAAGCCCCTATTGAATAAGAGTTACATTGAAAGAATCTTTCTTCTTATTATTTTATTATACTGGGCTGAGGGCCATTGCCTACGTACAAGTGAAAATTAGGACTCATATACTATGAGACTCAAATCCTTGGTAGATACAGGATCAGGGAATGGGGAACACCTAGAGTTGAGAAACAGAGTTGGGGAATTGTGGTGGTCTCAGTGTTTGTGCCCATCTCAGATTAATGTGTTGGGTCTCTAGAACCCAAATTATAGCATCCAGAGGTAGGGCCTTTTAGGATATGTAGATTATCTATGAGGGTGGGGCACTTAGTATGGGATTAGTGCCCTTACTCAAAGTAAAAAAGTCTGGGCATGACTGTAATCCCAGCAACTCCAGAGGCTGAAGCAAGAGGATTGCAAGTTTCAAAACTATCTGGGCAATTTAGTAAGACTCTGTACAAAAATAAGAAATAAAAAGGGTTGGGGTTGTAACTCAAGGGTAGAGAGCTCCTAGGTTCAAACTCAGTACTAACTAAAAAAAAAAAGAGAAAAAAAAGTGGAACAGATACCAGATACCAGAATGCTTTCTTTATGTGGGAAGGTGACTATCTACATGTTAGAAAGAAAGCACATAGCAGACATGGCCGCCAGCAACACCTTTATCTTGGACTGACTTCCTATTCTCCACTGTGTGAGAAATAAGTATTTGTTGTTTAAGTCACCCTACTTATGATGTTCTGTTATTGGAGCCTGGACTGACAAAAACAGACGATATGAAGTTCTAGGAAATTCTTAAAGCTGGGGACAAGGTATAACTAATAGGTAGGCAGAGTGATGAGTGATTCTGATGTAGATCAATTAAAGCAATTACCTTCATCTTCATTCCAAATGGAAGGAATGTGAGGCTCAGAACAAGGTGACCTTAGTGGCCTTTCTGAGGGTAAATTATGACATCAATGTGAGATAGATAAACTAGAGAATAAGGATGTCTGGGGACTGTCCCTTCTCACAGCAGATAAGTTAACCAGTTAAATTAAAAGCTACTTAAAGACTTGTTATACAAACATGCACCATATTTTTGTAAACTAAGTACACTTGGGAAATGTATTACAATAGATTGCATTTGCAAATTGAAGAATCAGAAAGCAGTTATTGGTGGCCATTTCCTTTCTTTGGCAATTGATTTTTTTTTTTTTTTCGGGTACTGGGGATTGAACTCAGGGGCATCCTACCTCTGAGCTATACCCCCAGCCCTATTTTTTATTCTTTATTTTGAAACAGGGTCTCACTAAGTTGCTGAGTGCCTCACTAGGTAGCTGAAGCTGGCTGTGAACCCGGATCCTCCAGTCTAAGCCTCCCAAATGCTGGGATTACAAGTGTGCGCCACCACACCCGGCTAGCAATTGATATTTTTAACAATTAATATTTATTGACAACACAGGATGCACAAAGCACTGTTCTACATGCCTTGTGTGTGTTTATGGATTTAATCTATGCCCCAAGGCAGATTTGGACCTCATTTTATAAATGAGGAAAGGGGTACACAAAGAGGATGATTAACTTGCCTGAGATCATTTATATGTAAAGAGATACTGCTAAAGGGATAAGTGACGACAACAATTTATTCTCTTACAGTTATAGAGGTCAGATATCTAAGCTGAGTCCATAGGACTGTTTCCTTCTGGGGGCTGCAGGGTACAGTCTTTTGCCTTGCCTTTTCTAGATTCTAGAGGCCGTCTGCATTCTCTGGCAATGGCATTGTTCTTCATCTTCAATGTCAGCAGCATAGCATCTTCCAATCTCTCTGTGCCTCTGGCTCTCTCCTCTATTATCACATCACTTTTTTCTGACCTTTTTCCACTTGCCTTCCACTTACAAGGACCTTATGATCCTATTTGGTTTAACAGATCCCCTAAGTTAAATTCCTCATCTCTAGATACTTGGTTACCTCTGCAAACTTTTTTTTTCTTTGGTTTGTTTGTTTGTTTGTTTTCAGAGGTTCTGGATTTGAGCACATAGACACCTTTGGGAGGACAGTATTCTGCCTCCCACAGAGGAGTCAAGATAAGAAGTCTGGCTGGAGAGCCTATAGTCTTTAACCACTGACTCGCAGTGTCTGAAAAAGTGTTTAAGTTATTTAGCTTTGGGTTGTACTATATGCCAACAACTTGCCTCATAATTTCTCTTCAATGCATGCTCTGTGCCAAGTAGTTACCTCATGGGATCCTGCTCTCATGAGGCATAAGAAATACACAACCACTGATGTTAAGCTTTAGAAAGCAAAGAATAGCATACGATGGAGAACGATGGTAGAACAGAGAAGGAACAAAATTACAAATGTGAGATCAAGGGAAACTTCGCTAAGTGAAGACCCAAATGATAAAATATTTTACATAATTGTGTTCATATAAATAATATCTAAAAGAAAAATTTAAAAAGGGTATTGACAGTATAAATAGTAAGGTGTTACATTATAGGTGATTTCATTCTTATTTCTGATATTTTTCCATATTTTCTAAGCTTTCTAAAGTGAAGTAATTATTAGAAAATTAAGGGAACCTTATTTTATGAAAGGGGTAAGGTATATATTGCCTTTCAATATTGATTTTATGGAAAATTTCTTCAGTGAGCTGTGATAATGAATACTGGATCTTTTCCCAAAGTTTGTTCTAGAAGGTAATCTCTCTCATTCAAGTGCATTAAAGGTTTCTTTAAAGATCACCACTTCCTTACATTTTATTCTTTATTGAGCATCACGCTACTGCAGAAGAGTTAGGCCAACACTAAAATACAACAAAAACTGAAAAATTGTTAGGCTATTTTAAACATTTCCCTCTTTCATATTAGGCTATTTTTAATTTCACGTTTGCTTACATTATGGATATGAAGATATTGCCAATCATGCAGTCCAATTCTAGTGTTTTCTGTTACTCTAAGAAATTTGTTCAGCCTATATTTAGACTTAGTAGAAGAAAGGAAGCAACATGCCTCTTTCATCAGTGTTTGATCTGATAGATGTGTCCAAATGCTGGTCAGCTTTCCACTGAATGTTACCATGGGCAACAGTTTTAAGAACTCCCTATGAATAAAAGAGAATAGAAAAAAAAAAAAAGAAATACTGTATGCACATTTATCTGTGTGGCCATGTCCATTTATTCATGTGGCTGCCTAGATTTTGATCTTCACATTTTGTTTATCTGTCTGAGCTCTTATCCATTCTCCTCTGGGATATTGAAATGCATACTTAATTAGCTTCCCTCCTCCTCCATCATTAGCTCATCTCTGTCTTTCAATCCACTACTGCCAGAGTGGATTTACAAAAAAAAAAAAAAAAAAAAAAGCTCTCATTTTTCTCATTTCATCCCTCCCAGCTCAAGAAGTCAATGCAAGGTTGCAACTACTTAGTGAGTGACAGGGCACACACAAGGTAACCAGTGTCTGTAAAAATACAGTTTCTTTGCTTAAGAAAACTCTCAGAGTTTCATTTACAATTCAGTGGACAAAAGAATCATTTGAACAATGAACTCTAATCTAGGGCTGGATGACAGCTGTGACCACTAGAGGTCTAAAGAGCCAGATTCAAGAGGATCAAGGAATAAGCAATGAATTACTAGGAGCCCAATCCCTAGATAATTAGAATACCTTGGGAGGGCTATTTGTTTCTGAGTCTAATCTATTTTTTCAGATTTATCTCCATCTTTGCCCTCATAAACTTTCATCCGGACCTCAGCCCTTTCAATAAGCTAATAAAGAATTTAACCCATTAGAACACTGCTTTTTAAATGTCAAGTTTAAGAATGTTCAAATCAAATTGGTTTATATAATACTGGGAATCTTTAAATTTATTTACCTGAAAAGTTTAAAGATACTTCTGAACTGTTAGAAACTATCAAAAGTGAAGCTTTGAGTGAAGCTTAATCCAGCAAATAAAATAATGTTCTCTAATTCCTATTTTCCCATTTCCTTGATTTCATGATTTCTAGACTGAAGAAAAGAGCTTTAGTGTGGATCCCCAAACCTCCTGTCAACTGAAAAATAAAATAAAATGACTTTTATTCTCTAGGTGTACAACAAAATCCCTAAACCTTTTGCCTTGAATTGAGGTATAATCCTATCCATGAATCAGTTATTGTCAATGGAGCATTGTATCAATTACCCTAACCTAATCTGGACTCATTCCACATGTTGATAGTAGTGTGTGTCATCTGTTAGTAAGAGAAGCTCAGGGAAGAGTATTTAGCTAAAGCGAAAACATGGTAGTATACTACCAAAAGAAAGGTGAATTATCTAAGTGGCAAAATAAAAAAGGAATGAATTAATGATCAACCAAAAATAATTAGGAATTTTTGGAGTCTCATCCTTCATGGATATTTTTTATAACATCTCTTCATGCTATTAAAGGAATCCCTAAGCCAGGCCTGGTGGCGCACGCTTGTAATCCCAGCATTTGGGAGGCTGAGACTGGAGGATCCAGGTTCTCGAACAGCCTAAGCTACCTACTGAGGCACTTTGCAACTTAATGAGACCCGGTTTCAAAATAAAGAATACAAAATAGGACTGAGGGTATAGCTCAGAGGTAGAATGCCCCTGAGTTCAATCCCCAGTACCGCAAAAAAGAAAGAAAGAAAGAAATCCCTAACTCAGACATTGCTTCAATTCAGAAACACTGTATCATATGTTTCCCCCAAAAAACTGCCATGATATTTTGCATACCATCAACACTCAGTAAGTTTTTAACATTCTTTGTTTCAAAAATTTTTACTCCATCACCAATCATTTTACTAAAACATTTGTCTTAAAAGTAATGAATTTTCTGGATATGATAGTGCAAGTCTATAATCCCAGGACTTGGGAGCCTTATACAAAATGATTGCAGGTTTGAGGTCAGTTTCAGCAACTTACTAACACCCTGTTTCAAGATAAAAAATAAAATAAAATGAAATAGGGCCGGGGATATAGCTTAGAGATAGAATGTCCCTGGGTTCAATCCCCAGTACCAAAAAAAAAAAAAATGTATGAATGTTCTCTGCAATTTTAAGACTAAAGTCTTTCTTTTAGTTTTCATTCTTTTCCAATTTGAAGCATTGGACCATTGGACTGTTGATCCCACTGAGCAGCCCCCTTCTTGACACCTTTTTTCTGTATTTTCCCCATTGCTGCACTCTCCTCTCTTCCCTCTCATTTCTTAGGTCTTCCACTTAAAATGAATCTCCCTACCAGTTGTAAACTGGCCCAAGTTAATTTGGAACTTGATAATTGCCAAGCATCCCTAAGCATTTAATCATTAGTGGATGGTGAGGGCTATGTGTTCTCTCTCTTAGTTCTTGAGATTTTTGTTGTTGTCGGTGTTGTTACAATGAAAGCAAATATCAGACTCCCAGAATTCCATCTGTTAATTTGTAAATGCATATACATAATTGTATGTATACACTTTGTGTGTGTGTGTGTGTGTGTGTGTGTGTGTGTGTGTGTGTGAAGCCATATTTCCTCTGAGCTCAGTGAGGTCCTCAGTCTGTCATTTTAGGCTTTTCTTACAAGCACCTTGCAAACAGGGTTCACTCCATGACAGATTAAACATTATTCTACCAGCAGGATCAGCTAACCTTCCAGAGGACCAGAGAGCTTGTTTCTAGGCAGCCAGACTGCTGGGTTTGCTGAATTATATGTTTTGTTCACAAGGCCAGAGTTGTCTTTGAAACCATGGACATTTTTTTTTAACTCCTTCATTTACTATTGAAAAATATTTCTGGAATTCTAAAATATTGCTAAGATTTGCAATAGTCTGCTTTGAATTTAAGCTCTTGTTTTGGGTGCTTCTATCTCTTAACTCCTCTGGGTGCAGATGAAAATTAACAACCACCTATATATACCATAATACTGTTACTGAGATATTGTAAAAGCTGTTATAGATATATAACAGAAACTCTAAATTTACATTTCCTTCAATGTTTCTACAGAAGAAACATTGATGATCACACAGATTTATATCCTAAATTCCATGGACTTCAGTGTACTTATAATGCAGTACATGTGACATTTTTAAGCAGATAATTCATAGATTTTCTGATGTTCTTAGAGATATAAATGGCCTATTATAAATGAAAGCCAAGTTCTTCGTTATCAAATCAGAAAGCCATTATTTTATTTACTCATTCATTCATATAAAATGCATTGAATACCCTCTTTCTTGCCAAACTTTTGTCTGGGACCTCTGGATACAGTGATAAAATAGCTGAACAATATAATCATGGAATAAAGAAGAGCAGTAAACAAAAAAAAATCAGTAAACAAAATTAAAGACATTAAAGATGTGTATGTGTGTATCAAGCCATACCTGCTAAGTCAACATTCTCACTGTTATAATCAGAAACCACTGACCATGCAAGTTAGAAGAAGGAAGATATATTTGCTCATGGTTTCTTGGAGATTATAGATTCAGTGCATGTGGGGCTGGCATCTAGAGCTCAGAGCAATGGCAGCAGGAAGCTGAAAGAGGGAGAGCACATCCCAGAGGACAGAAGCAGAGAGCAAGCAAACAAAAGGATTCAAAGATAGAAGCACAATCCCTAAGGCCACACCCTCAAGGACCTACTTTCTCCAGCCATACCCCACCAGCCTAGGCTACCATCCAGGTCATGGTAGATCTGTCTTAAGGGATTTATCTACTGATGAGCTTCCAACCCTCCTGACTTAATTACATCAATTCTGAACTTAAATACATGAGCTTTTCAGGGAACATTCTGTATCTAACCATGAAACTTCCTATGAGCTCAGTGAAGTCCTCAGTCTCTGTTATGTTGAGCTTTAGTTACAAGCACTTTGCAGGAAGGATTCACCCCTGTGACAGATAACACACTATTATAATGGCAGGATTGACTGTTGTTATTTATATACCATTTCATATATATAATTTCAGTTCTAGTAATTATACCATCAATCAATCAATCAATCTATGCAAAAGACTAGTGTCCTCAAGTTACTCAGGATACAATGAGTGATAACTAACTGACTTAATATTATGTAATTCTGAGTCATTCCAAAATCTATATAAATAACCCTGTCTTCTCTCATGGGCTGTGCTCAGTCACATATGTGTCTACCAGCCTGCCAGAGATCATCAGGTATATGTATGTCACATTGTATCTTTAAAAAAATCAGTTTTCCAAAACGGGGTACCATTTTCTTCTCACTACTTATTTCTATGTCTTTGACTTAACCCCAGACCAACCTCATTTTATTCTTCTTTATTCTACTTTTATTTAGGACCCCACTAAATTCTACTTATTCATTTAAGTTCAACTCTCCCCCCCAATTAATTTTTACTATTCTTTCTTCCTTGCATCTCATATCCAATCACTTTCCAAGTCTAGCTTGATGATGTCTCACTTCTAAATGTACTTCTTTAAAATGCATTGAAAAAGTTGGGTTCTGATTAGGTTATTGATCTGTGAAACATTTGTTGTTTCATAACATCATATCAAATCAAGGTCAAGCTCCTTCTGACCTTGAGGAGTCTATGGGGTGCTCCCATTGGCCTGCAGATGCCTGCTCCAACCACCTCATAATGCTAAGCCCTCATTCAAGGGCACTGTGCTCACTGCTCTGAAGTCATCCTAGGTTGTCTCACGTTTTGTGCCTGTGGCAATCACATGATTGAAGCATGACAACAGCCATTATAATTATTATTCATCACTTACAATGAGTCTGACACATGGCTAAACATTTTGCACTTATTAAAAATAGGTCAAGCAACATGGTGGCTTTAATGCCACCTTTACAATTTATTTAACTCTGGGACTTGAATGGGTTACTTAACTACCCCTCAGTTTACTCATGTATTGTATGAGGTATACTAACAGCCACTACACAGCTTATAATGAGGGGTGGCTTACACAGTGTAGCTCCAGGCACTACTTGGTGAATAAGATTTATTCACTAAATGTTGGTTATTATTGTTATAATTAAAACTCACCACAGATTCTCCATTATTATCCTTTTCTGTATAAGGCTTTTCAGTAGTAAGTGAAGATACTAAGCATTCTTATGTTGGGTATTTGCTTTTCCATTTCAGCACATTATTGGCAAATTTTTGCAGCTCCCTTGCAAATTCTCCATGAATCTTTTATGGTTCCTCTGGTTGTCATTATTCTTTGCTTATACCTAATATAGAGTAGTCTTTATATATAAGGATATTTGCATTTGCATCATAGCTTTTCCACACAAGGTAGTAATTTCTTTGGGAAGGCATGAACTAGTATAAAAAGAAGCAAGGTTTTGGATAAAAGCATCTTATTTTGAATCCTGTGTGATCGCAGCTGTGTGATATGGAGCAAGTTGAATAAGCTTTTATCTATTTTCTGATCTCTGACAAATGGTGAATATGATGGCTCACGCCTGTAATTCCAGCACTTGGAGGCTGAGGCAGGAGGATTGCAGGTTCAGGGACAGCCTCAGCAAGTAGTGAGACTCTCATCAACCTTGTGAGACCCTGTTTCAAAATAAAAATAAAATAGGGCTGAGGGTATAGCTCAGAGATAGAATGTCCCTGTATTCAGTCCCCAGTACCACAAAAACAAAAACAAAACAAACAAACAAAACAACAAATACAATGATAACAATGTTTTCCTTTGAGTGTATTTCTGAGAATTAAATAATTTGACATAGGACAATCTCCTATCACACTTGCCTATCACATAGGAAGAGTACAGTTTAAAGACAGTTTCCTCCTTCACATTCTTTCCAAAGATGAGAAATTTACTCATTCTCACATTGCTTACAGCAACTACTACTTTTATAAATAGTTGGTCTTGAGAAGATATTGAACTAAGCTAATCTTTGTATCACACCCAGTGACTTCAAATGGAAACAAACACAGTGAGAACATAATGCAATGTAAAAATACTAGCTGCTCTGAAGTTTGCTATGATGCTATTTTTATGGATACATAATTTGATAATTCCATGTCAGAAATATCTATGGGTTATCTCTTACAGCAGACAAATCAACAACCTGAAGAACAGATCATTGTAAAACCCTTACCAAGGCAAACTAATTTCTTACTAGTCTCTTCGCTCATAGCATAATGTAAAAAGTTTGCATATAGACTTAACCTTTAGAATTTAATTACTTGCATTTCTATTCTTACTAAACTGTGGTTCCCCTCAGAAGAAGAGTTTTCTTCTTGAGTTCATCTTTAGTCCTTGACCTAGTCCCCACCCAGTAGAATGTTCCAGGCAACAGGCTTTGGTCTTTAGGTATCTGAGGCAATATGACGTCACAATGTAATAATGTACACTTGGAGTTTCAGATGAACACATTGAGGAATCTTCTTATCACACAAGGAAGTAACTCAGGAAGTCTTCTGGGAAAATGGCATATGCATGGAGTTTCAAAAGACAAAAGAGAAGACAGCAGTATTCAAAAAAGAGCATGAATTTGGTTAACTCAGCTCATATGTCCTGTTGTTAAATCTCAAAGAAATGTTGACAATACTGTTGGTTATTGAGCTTAACTGTTAAAAAAAAAAAGGCTCACATTTTCATTATAACACAGTTATACCACCTGCTAATTGAAGTGTGCTTATTAATTGGAAAAAAGGAAAACACACCAAGGGAATAAAGAGATTTTATAAGCCATGTTTTATAAATCAGACCCTTAAAATCACTCTAAGATGTTCCATTGTTTCAAGCTCATCTTTGAAATTACCAAGTGGATCTCCCTGAAGACCTACAAGAAAATATGTCAGAGGGAAGATAATATATTCTGTTATCACTTAAGTTAATTTGTGAATGTGAGTAATTAGATAAATGTCGGTCAATATGTGTCTATAAGATTAAGAGCCACTACAGTTCTGTAGATCAGGGCTTCTGGGAAACTCTCCACTAATTTCAGGACACGTTCTCCTCATGGAAATTTGGGTGCTTGTGACTTGTAGACTCACAGTGGAAGATTACAAGAAACAGTCTAGGATCTTTTAGAAAAGTCTGCTGAAAACATTTGATAAAAACTAGCCTTGGAGCACTTCAAAAGACTATGTAAATGCACCACTGAGTCATAGTATATTTTTTTAAAAGCTGATAATAAACAAGAAAGCAACATGAAATAAGAAAGAATTGTGGACTATAAATAGGTCTTTTTTATATTTTTAAGGTAGAGTTCATATCTGCATCCATACAAATTAAGAGCTCTACAGGAGAGACAAGCTTTAAATCAGTGGAAAATAAATTTGTATGCAATGAAAACAGTTTTTCTTACCAATTCCAGTTCATTTTAGTTATATTTTTTCTTTTTTATGCCAATATTCCTTAAACTTTCTCATTATTGTCATTTTAGACATTTTTTCTGGATACTCCCTCCAGTGAAATTTTAATATCCTATATATGCAATATGTTATGTGTTACATACATATCTGTACTTTATGCATAACAAGAGTAAGATTTTCTGACATTGCTATGTATGGTCTGAGTCTTTGTCTTCCTGCCAAATTCATATGATGACATGCTAATTCCCAAGGTGATGGGAGGTGGGGCCTTTGGGGTGAAGAAATAAGCTCGCATCAATTGAATTAGCAGCTTCACAAATTAGGTCTCAGAGACACTCCATTCCTTCTATCGCCAGAGGACACAGGGAGAAGGTTCTGAGGAAGTAGGTTGTCACCAGACATCCTGACGGCTGAGGCCTTGATTTGAGACTTCCCAGCCTTTACAACTATAAAAATTGCACTTCTGTTGTTTGTAAGCTACCCAGTTTATGGTATTTGTTATAGTAGCTTAAAAAGACTAAGACAACTGTGAACTACTCTCTGCCCTGTGGGGACTGACAGTCCCTTATGATAAGGACTCCTGTGTGCTATGCCTAGCTCCCTGGTCTGTACTCTGCTGGAAGAGGGGAAAGGGGGACCATGCAAACAGTTTTGGAATCCAGCTCTATTCCAAGACAAGTTGTCTAATCTTTCTGCCTGCAAATTTCTTCTTTGAACAAATGGTGATAATAATATGTATCTAGGAGAGTTTTATGAACAGATTAAGATAGCCTAGTAGCAAGGACATACACACAACTTACAAAGTGTTAGATATTTTCTCCTGTTCCCACTGTGCACTTCCTTTTGAACTTGGCCTTTATATTGCACTTTCCATCTGCTCATTTGCTCCCTTGTCTAAGTGACTTGAAGGAAAAAGGCAGAGTAACCACAGATAAAACCTCACACGGGGATGAAGTAGCAGAAGCCCCAATGAGGAAATCTATCTCACAAAATGCCAGGACAACCTGAGGAAGAAGCTTGTTGCACCTTCTATGTTGACAATGGGTAATGGTACTTTGTCTTTTATCATAGGGTTGTTTCCTCCCTAAACTGGACACTTGCTTTTTATCTGTCCTCTAGTACAAGAGATGATCTTCTATGCAGAATGATGAAGAGAATATTCTTTGGAGAAAATCTAAGACCATGCTAACTCTACTACTTATGCTCTGACCTGGGCATGTATTGAACCTCTTTGAGCTCTGATTCCTCATTTGTTGTCTGGATATAAAATTCGCACTGAGAGCATTATTTTGAAGATCAATTCAAATAATGGCTATGTAATGCCTAGTATATAATCAGTACTCCATAGAAGTTACTCTGCTTTCTCTCTAAGCAGAATTGTTTTCTTGAGATGCCATAGGGAGCAATTATTCTATAAACATCTAGGATAAAAATGTACATTTTATAGCAATAAATATAGGGATAATAACTTGCACTTCAAGAGCACTTTGCAAATGTAAAATACTTCCACATTCGTATTCTGAAAGACCATTTGTCAGAATAAATAGAAATGACATTATTATCCCAGTTGTAAAGGTCAGAAAACTCATATATCATGTGACCAATACTGGGTCACATAGTAATAGATTGTGTAGCTGAAATTCAAAACCAGCTTTTCTGTTTCTAAATCCAGAGCTAAAACTAACTTTTGCTTAATACTGGTTACATACCCTCATTTTTCAAGCATAAAATCTAATGAATTTTTTAAAGTTCTTAAGAATTTGTACATAGCCATTATTCAATTTCTATTTTGGCAATTCTCCATTGATACATACTAAATTTTAGTGTCCACTACATTGGCAATCCCTGTCCATAACTCATTATATCTCTTTAGGACTGTGAAAAATGTTTGCCATTCATTTTATTTCTCCGTTAAAGAAATTTACCAAAGAATTTGAGAAAATAGAATCAGTTTTCACAGGCTAAAAGTTTAAGGACTGAAAACTATAACCCATTTGGTGGAAACTTGAAAAAATGTTAAAGGAAGCTTTTTAAAAATTAATACAAAGTTCTTCACATAAAATGCATTATGGGACAACCAGATCAAACATATATTTTTTATTCCACCAAGGTTATTAGATAAAACCTACCTTGAAGCATTTTCTTCAGATACCTTTTTAAAATAATTTTCCTTTAATGGATAATGGTAATCAGAATGTGACAAGTCATTATTTTATATAGAAAATCTTCTTTTCCATTCCTGCATCTCTCTGAATAACTTCAAGCTTTCAGTGCCACTCAGATTATTCTTAATCTGCATGCTATTTATCTAGACTAATTTGATGGTAGAAAATCTTGCCAAGGGAGAACGCAGATCACAATACTAGAATCCAAAAGCTCACCCTTACACCCACACTGGATTTGGCAGGTTAACAGAAATGACAATTAAGTATAAAAGTTCTCCAACATATTGAGAGCAGTAAAGGAAAAGGCACAACAATTCTCACTGAACTGGCAATCTTTATCAGGCAGCTAGTGGACTTAGGATAACTTTCCTATTATTCATGAGTCAGAGTGCAGGTCCCTTTTATTAATAGTTGCCTGCCATCCATTGTTTAGGCATCATTCCATATTAAATCACATTGTGTCATTCTCCTAAAGCAATATACCTGAGAGTTTTAAATAAATTGTCAGAATAAGAGCTATTCCAATGAGTTAAGCATTTGAGTATGAATAATGCTATAGATGAATAATTACTAAAATTTTTAGTAGATTATTCTTGTACTGGAATTTTGATTTAAAAATGACAAAATCTCAGTTATCTGATGGGGAATTAAACTCAGTAATTTATTATGAACATACATATTATATATATATATATATATATTTTTTTTTTTTTGATACCAGAAGTTGAACCCAGAGTCATTTCATCTCCAAGCTATACTCCTATCCTATTTGTTTTGAAAAAAGGACCTTGCTAAGTTTCTGAGGCTGGCCTCAAACCTGCAATCCTCCTGTTTCAGCCTTGGAAGTACTAGGATTACAGGCATGCACCACTATGCCTGACTATGAGCCTAAATATAATTTAGTAAAATTTTACCAAGTATTACTATATTCCCAACACTGTTCAAGATACTTGTAGGAAAACAAAGTAAGCATGCTGGGAGTGTCACTGCTTTTCTGCAGCTAATAGCACTATTGGGGAGGCAAAACATATTCTCCTAGAGAATAAAATAAATCTTTAATGGATGACAAAATGTGTAGTAAAGATTTTGAGATACTAAGGATTGGTTTAAGAGAGTGAGTTCAGTATGCATAGTAATTGCCAAAATCTTTAGGAAGAGATCCCACTAAAAAGAAGGTAAGCAGAAGGGGGGGAGCTATTGTAGCCAGATGCTATAGCACACACCTGTAATCTCAATAATCAGAAGGCCGGGACAGGAAGATTATAGGTTGAGGGTCAGCCTTGGCAATTTACTGAGACCCTTTTTTAAAAAGTATATAGCTAAGGGTATAGCTAAGAGGTAGAACACCTCTGAGTCCCCAGTAATCTCCCCTCCACATACACACACAGGCTATCAGGGACCAGAAAAAATAAAAATCAAAGCACAAGATCAGAGACTGAGAAAGGCATGACCATCATACAAAAAGGCTGGGGATGTCAATGTATGTTAAAAGCCCCAAAAAACATGAGTAGATGCAACTGTTAGAGAACCCAGTTATGAATAGACTATGTTCGCAATGGTTTTGGAGGGGAATTGTTGGTATTGGGGAAATTACCATACACTTTCAAAGACTGCATTGACACAGATTATGTGTCTTAGAAAGAAAATTCTACTGGCATTGTCACTGTGGTTAGAGAATCATGAGAAAGAGGAAGGGCAATTAGGAAACTGCAGTAGCACCAGGATGCTGTGAAGAGTTCTAGGCATACAGGATAGAGAACAGAATTAGAGTCAATAAAGGAGGATACATTTCACAAATGATGTTTTAGAAATCCTTGATTTATTTCAAATGATAGAGAATAAACACCTTTTTTTTGTTTGTTTGTTTGTTTTTTTTGCGGTACTGGGGATTGAACCCAGGGGCATTCTACCTCTGAGCTATACCCCCCTATTTTTTATTCTTTACTTGGAAACAGGGTCTCACAAAGTTGTAAAGTGCCTCACTAGGCAGCTGAGGCTGGCCGTGAACCCGGATCCTCCTGTCTCAGCCTCCCAAATGCTGGGATTACAAGCGTGTGCCACCACGCCCGGCTTAATAAACACCATTTTTAAGAATGTAAATTATTAATTGAAATAAAATCTTCTGAAAATTTCCTGCCATATAGTTATTTAAGATGTATATTGCTTTAGAAAATGTCACAGTGTTGATTTCCTATGCAGTGAGGCTGGAAATAATAAATGATACCAGAGATATTAATAAAGAGACATATATTTTTTGGTACTACCATTGCCTAGGAAGTTAGCCTAGTCTAGAATTTTGCAAATAAAGTAAACTTAAGTCACTGTCTGGAATATTTGCTATCCCAGGACTGCTTGATAGTTTGTTGTCTGCAAGCACATACACATATGTTTGTATTCATTTATTTTTAGGGAAAAAAGAATACATATTTGTGCTAGAAAAGTTAGCAAGCAAAGCTTAAAAAGGAAGGAGAAATTCTGCAATCCCATCACTCATGAAAACAATCCCATTAGTAAAAATATTATTAACTTTCTGGAGTGTTTACCCTCATAGATTCTCTATGTGTATAGTTACAGTAAGAAGTATTTCAAAGAGGAAATTCTCTTCTGCGTATGCCCCCTTTCCCAGCTTATCTTTAACTTACATTTTCTCTCTTATTTCCTTTTATTGAAAAGATTCTTTTTCTGATACATCATAACTCACATAAAAATCAAATGATATTTCTACTAGTTCTAATGTATGGAAGCATAGATCATTCTTTTCCGTAAAACTCAAGAGAATTTTATGGTTACAGCCAGTGACCAACCTGATTATAACCAGAAAAACATCTGATTTCCAGAAACCAGAGAAGCAAATGTTGTTAGAGGAGTTACAGCAGTGGGCTACCAAAAACTGTGAACATCAGACATTTTTAGGAGATAAATGGAAAGAAATGGAGACATCAAAATACAGTAACGAGTACCATCATAGAAGTATAGTGCTGAATGGTACTAGAAAGGGATTTGTAATGGTTAAGGGCACAAGATTCCAACCGGACAGCCCCATAATTAAATCCTGGCTTTTCCTCAATTAGTACCTGCATTGTGATCTGGAACATATTGCTTATCATCTCTAAGGATTCGTCTTCTCTACCATAAAATTGGAATACAAAGGTTCACTCCATAGCTTTCTTCTAATAAATAAATCAGATAACACATGTTAAGTGTATTTTATCATCCCATAAGCATTATTGATGCAATATAGTCATTGAGGCAACTGAGCAACTGAGATTCAGAAAAAAAATGAGTCTTGTTCAAGGTCACATCAAACCTGCATAGAAAAAAATGAGATGTGATACCAGGTCTGATTCTCAGCCCAATTATTTCCTTTCCATTTTAGCAAGAAGAGTAAGTAAACGTTCAGGAGATGTAGTCATACTACTCAAATCAGCAAATTGTGAAACTCTAAGTCACTTAGAGTTTCAGCCAGGACTTCACTCCATGATATATTTGCAACCACAGTCAGGCACCACATAACCACATTTTGGTAAATGATGGACTACACTTGCAATGGGCAGTCCCCTAAGATTGCATTTATTAGTGAACCATAGCTGTCTTTGCACAACAAAATCACCTAGACACATGTCCCAGAACCATGTCCCCATCTTTAAGTGATGCGTGACTGTATTTAGAAACACACATTTTCAGACATCAGTGTGTTTGACTCTTCACAAGGGTCAAAGCCACTTAGTATAACTAATTTGGAATTGAACCTTTTAGTTACCGCAGTATCCAGCAATAATTTATTATCCTGACATTCCGTAGAAGAAGGAAGTACAAAACAAATATTCCAACTGGCATTTTAAAATATGTCAGCCCAGGAGATCAAAGAGTCACCATTCTTTACTTTATATCAAGATGAACCTGTTTGGTACCTGTCATGGAGTGAAGCTTATCTAGACGCGACAGGAAGCAAAGGTTATCTTTAACACAATGGAAAAGGGCAAATGAATGTTAACATTTAATTAAAGCCACAGGAAGAGAATGGCAAAGTGCAGGTCAGCAGTGAAAAGCACGGGCGTTGGTACCTTATGCAGGGAGATGGCCGAGCACAGGGGCAGAATCAGAATGCAGACAGTTGAATTAGTGACTCTCTGGATGTCACTGATGTTTCATTGCATTTGTTTACATTCAGGGAAGAGCAGTGAGGCTGTCAGTGCGGTAGATAACCACAGGAGCTTTAAGTCAGATCAAGCTGGACTTGGAAAAATACCACACAAATGGGTAAGAGCAAGAGTTGGGAGCTACCTTGCCTGGCTTCAAAACTACATATTCATATACCATTATTTAACTAGGAGAATTTGGAGAAATCACTGAATCTCTTTCCATTAGTTTCTTCATCTTTAAAATGTGGATAATAATGATATCTACTCCTACAATAGTGAGGAAGATTACACAAAGGCATTGGTATTTTTAGAACCTATGATGGGCTTTATAGAATTATTTGTTAAGAATAGTCCTGGGTCTTAGATTTGTCACTTACCATCTACATCCCTAGTAGAGATTATTGAAACTTTCTAAGACTTAGGTTCCTCATCTGGAAAATGGGTTCAATCACAGTGCCTGACTTATATCGTTGTGAAAGTTAAGTGAGATGACACACATACAGCACCTGACAGACACCAGTCACATCATTATCATCTTGGTTTTACACATCACAAGTTCAACTGGAAGTTTCCTGAAGCAGATCATGTTCTTGGGGCCACCATAGGTTTCTATATTAATGTTTATAAAACAATGAAAAAGATATATAAAGACACACAGACACATCCATGCCCAAAATTTGAGTGTGCCCACAGAAGCAGAAAAGAATCAAATAGGCACTCACTGAGACCTACATAATATTCATAGAATTATACTCAGAACATTATAGAACAATGAGGTCCAATCTGTTTTCACCCTACAGTAATATTTTCTTTTGCATCTAGATAAACTAAGGACCCATAGTGAAGTCTGCCACATAACAAAAATGTTCCTTTTTTCCTTATATCCCACTGGAACTTTTAAAAATAGCTCTCTTTGGCAGCAATTTAAAAATTTAAATTTAACAATAAATAACTACTTTATTTATTGTAGCTATTCTTGAGCTTATTTCCATTCCTGAATGGTAAATCCCTTGACATAAAAGATAAAGAATCTCCAAATTACTAATTTTTCTCTCAAACTATCTCTGGAATTTTTCTATGTTTCTAAAAGCTGTTCAGTAAATGTGTAAATGTCAATTGATCAAATGCACTAAATTTTTAGGGGCCTCATGTTTCTCTTTCTCAGAAAGCTATTCATTTTAAGTGAAACATCTATGTCCAATCTTTCCTTATGTTTATGTATACCTTAAGATATTTAAAAATCTTGAAATCAGTTTTCATTTCCTGACTCAAAGGTTGAATTTAAATTGTTTTTTAATACTTGCCATTTTAATTTCATGGATTATTAGACCACTCAGAGAAGTCAGAGTCTAGTCATTTTATGTATTAGGAATCCAGAACCAGTCATGGGCAGAACCAGGATTAAGCCTGATTCACCTGACTCTTTTTTTTTTTTTTTTTGCGGTACTGGGGATTGAACTCGGGGGCATTCTACCTCCGAGCTATACCCCCAGCCCTATTTTTTATTCTTTTTATTTTGAAACCGAGTCTCACTAAGTTGCGGAGTGCCTCACTAGCTAGCTGAGGCTGGCCGCGAACCCGGATCCTCCGGTCTCAGCCTCCAGAATGCTGGGATTACAAGCGTGTGCCACCACGCCCGGCTCACCTGACTCTTAATCTAACATTATTTCCATTGTACCACTCTGCAAGCACTTTACAATTTGCAAAGCTCCTTTACCCCCCCCACACACACACAAAAGCTATAGCTATGTGATCCTTAAATCTGCATTGTAAAAACAATTTAAACATCAGGAAAAGAAACTAAGTCTCAAAGAAATCCAGAGATTTTCAACATCATCTAAATAGTAAAATTTTAGAGAATTGTGCAGCTGGAAGAGAACCAGATCTTCATTTCATTCCTTTTGCTCTTCTATTAGACCAAAATAAGCACATGTCTTTAAAGAGATAACTCTAAAAATGAGAAGAGTGAAGGAAAAGCACAGGTGTTTTCCAAGTGTGCAGTTAATCAAAGCCTAATGGAATTCCTGCCTACTAGACTTCATCAAATGCCCACGAGGGCACATCCAAGGATTAAAACAACCATGCCTTGCACTGAAAACAAGCCCAAGGATGAACATAGAGCAATTTCCCCACTCCATCTACGGATCAAGTGCGTATTTCACGGTATCCAGGGCTATCTAGGGATGAGAGAACCAGCCCTCACATAGCATTGAACTTTGGATATAATTTTTCTTACCAAAAAAGGAATCCTAAGATATACTTAATTAGCAATTTTAAACAAATCCATAACCCCTCATTTCTTATCTTCATATCTCCTGTGTCATTGAGAAATAAGAAAACTCTTTAAGAAAATTCAAAGGTTTTTCTGAAATTCAGTGAGATTGTCCGTGTGTGTGTGTGATATCTGACATAAGGTTCTTTGAAGGATATTTGATTACTTGCCTTGCATCCCTACAGAAGCAGCAACTGCTCCCCACAGAGTGGGAATCAGCGGGGGCAAGAACAGGGCAATCCCTGCTTCTCAGAGGCAGTAGGGGTAACAGGCAGGTTTCACAAGCTGGGAATGTGTGTCTACCCAGGCAGAAAGAAATCACAACATTCCTAATGAGGCATTGCAATCTGGCTGTTCTCAGTTGGAATCAAAGTAGAGTAAGCTGAAGATGCCTTGTAGAGGGTGAATAATTAGCAACTTCAAAGGGAAAAAATTAAAAACTATGATTATGGCTCGTTTTTTATTCTTAGTATGATCTCATATAGTTCAACAGTCCTTTTTCCTGCCAATCATCCAGTCAGTATCATCTTCTGAATATCCATGGGCACCATGACCTTGAGATCTTTACTCTGAGTCTCCTCCTGCTCTGCCTTACCCATTGGGCCACTGGTACGTACTCACCTGGAGCCTGCACCCCACCTTCTATTCCACAGTCTGGTTGAATCTTTTATTCAAACAGCATTAGTCTGTCTTCAAGATAAGCATGAACTGCTTCCCTAAGTCAAAAGTCTGAATACTAGTTTGTACAAAAGTGTGTATAATTTTAGCTTGAAGAATAGCCAAGTGTTGATTGTTAAGTTGGTGGACTGAGCTTGAACTACTGTATAGAGTACATGCAAGACAATTTATACACACATACATACATATACACGTATACCACAGACACACACACACATACACAGGCAAGGCCAATTAGTGTGCAGAACTGACCTGGGGAGAGAACCAGGGACCCAGGACCACAAGCCTGCATGTCCATTCCTCTCATAGCCCACATAAGTGGGCTATGCACAATGTGAGGAGTGGGCATAATTTTTAGGTTAGTTTTCTACTTAGTGAAGCAGCAAGCAGGGCACCTACCAGGCCCATTACAAGATTTATAAATAGATCCGTATGGGTCTGTTAAGATCCTGGGAGTGTAAATGATCATGATGGAAGAGTGAATTTAAATAAGGTAGAGCAGAATAGAGAGAGTGAGACGAATCTGAGCACCTGGGCTTGAACTTCCACTTCTTAGCTCTGGGACAAATGCAAATCATTTAATCTCTCTATATCATGTCTCCAAAAAGGATTATGATAAAGGGGTAGACACAAATGTGAACAACACGTACGAGATGCTTCACACATAGTAGGCATTAATAAAGGTAGTGCTTTGGTGGTTTGCAGGGTAATGAGGAAATAGTTCTTGAACTCAGAAGATACTCAGGATGAAGTGAGTTCAACAAGCCCATTATGTGCTCCTCCTTGGGTATCTTTACAGTGCAAGACATGCCTAAAAGGTAGATATTAATTGGCAGGTGGTATCTACTCTTAGAATATATATATATGTATATATACATATTATATACAGATATATGTATAATATATTATATATGTATATATATATAAAATGACTTGTCTTATATACTAATACAATAAAAACATTTAATTTTGAAAAAACAACAAAAGGGCACCACTGTAGGCACCACTTCTGAATTCTTCCCTGACATCAAATCGTGTTCTCAGTCCTCTTTTTTTATGTCTTTCTCTTTTACATATCATCATTTTATTTATTTATTAGTGCATTGTAATCATACACCATTATGAAGTACAGGATGGTAGAGGCATACATGCACACATCCCTCATTTAACATATTATAATTTTAACATGAATGTTCCCAAACATGTCACCTTCTAGACTTCGGCAATGATTCAAGTTAACTTTACACCACTTTAGTAACTCAGTTTAAAGGATAATAGGCAATAATAGATGTTGCTAGAACAGAAGGTCTCATGAAGTCTGCATGGACATTGTTACTTAGACTTTTGTAGTATCCTCTGAAATCTTAAAATCCCTTCTCATTTGGAATAGTATGTTACAAAACAAAGTTTGCTTGGAGAAAAGTATGGGGGGAAGACCATGTTTGGAATAAGAAAAGTCTGGGCTATTGTCTCTCAACCTTTCACTCACACTTGTGACCTTGAACACACCTCTTAACACTCTCCAGTTCAGTTTTCTCCTTTCTAGAGTGGGATGCCAAGGGAGTGGCATCTGTTGTCTATTATCACAAGAAGCTTGGGAATTTCTGTCTATTACATCATGGTATAAGATTCACCAAGGAAAACACAATGTCTTACTCTTTAGAGAAGGGACAGAGCAAAATCAGCTTCAGTGGTGGATATTGATCCTTTGTGATCAGTGGATCCCTCCTGGCAGTAGATGCAGGACAACTGGCCTGAATGTAGCCCTCTCCTGCTACAGAGGGACCTCATCCCTTCCTCAAAAAGGACAGAGATAGTAGAAGGGTTAGCCAGTTGCCACATCATGCTTAGGCTTAAGCAGAACAAAGTAGGGAAAGATATCATCACAGGAGATGATGAAGTGATGTATCTAGCACAGGCTGAGTTGACACTATCTCTCTATGGAAGTGGTCCAGGCCTGAGGCTCTATCTTGTGCAGCAGAGCAGGAGGTAAAAAAAAAAAAAAAAAAAACCTTGCAGGCAGAAGACTGCATTGTTTTAGAGGCATAAAACAACACCTATCACATATATGTGTTGTGCTGACGAAATTAAAAAAAAATTCTGTGAAGTGCTAAATATCATGTCTGATCTGTGAAAGTATTCAATAACCATCTCCCCAAATAATCAAGCATTTATGTCTATTCCTGATGATTTTCCAATTCTACTTTTGTTATAAGTTGTAAAGAGTAAGTACTGATGATAGAAGTTGCTCTTGAGGTTAAAACTCAGAGTGGTGAATTCTTTCTGACAAAGTTAACTATTTGAAGAGAAGTTCCCTGGGGAGTTGAGAAAACATAGAATCCTCCTAGAGTTCTTATGAGAAGGGATAATAACACAATGGCAACCTTTTATTCTTGGGGTGCTAATTGCTTTATGCAGTGACTTGGATTTATGATCCATTCCTGGGTTTTGTGAAAATTAATCCTGTGGAATGTATAGTGACTACAGTGATTTCTATAGAGGTCCACGTATCATGTTTAAAAATGTCTCTTGTGTGTGTGTGGTGGCACATGCCTGTACGGCCAGTACTTTAGGAGGCTGAGACAGGAGGATTGCAGGTTTGAGGATAGCCTCAACAATATAGCAACACTCTCAGGAATCTAGTGAGACCCTGTTTCAAAACAAAAAATACAAAGGGCTGGTTATATAGCTTGGAGATAGAATGTCCCTAGGTTGAATCCCAGTACCATAAAAAAAAGGCCTCTTAACATATAAGAGATGTGTTTTCTCACTCTAAGATTTGAGGCAATCTCTTTAGGTTTTCTTCACTTATTACTGAGACACAGGCATATTTGTGCTCCTGGCATGATAGTTCTAATGGAATCCAAAGCTAAGTTATTCTTTTTTTTTTTTTTTTTTTTTTTTTTTTT